>PVIR01042286.1:0-12307 GCA_004026965.1 Petromus typicus | reverse complement strand
CACTTAAAACTCGAGGGATGATTAGCTAGAAAACTTGTCCAGAGTGTTTTAAAATTCTCTGTAGATCTGTGAACTTGGAAATACTCTTTGAAAGAGAATCATCATTAAGGTCCACAGCCATAGTTCCCTGGATGTACCAGATCGACAGCATCTGTTCCTGGAAGCTAAGCAGGGTTGAGCCTCATCAGCTCCTGGAGAGAGAATCCAGCAAAGCTACTCCCGTTTGTGACGGCTGTTTCTTTTTTCTCAGCAATGAAGTATGTAACTTATAAAAGGCACTGAAATTTCCTAAAAATAAAAGAATATTAGATGCAAAGGAGGGGATGAGTTTGGAGTATCCTCAAAAATCATACAGTTTTGTGTGTGTGTGTGTGTGTGTGTGTGTGTGAATTATATTAAAGAATTTTTGTTTTGTTCTAAGAATAATGATGCAAAAGTCCTTCCAAGGATTGACACAGGAAAACCTTTTCAGGAGGAAATGAAATTTGATCTGGACCTAAAAGACTGCATAATATTTCATTAGTGCCAGAGGATATTAAAGAAAGAAGGTTGGCACATTGTAGTCAGTGAATTAAAGAGACTGTGCCGATGTGGTAACACACATCTGTAATCCCAGCACTCAAGGAGGCAGAGGCAGGAGGATCACTGCGAGTTCAAGACCAGCCTGGGCTTCATAGTGCCTTCAGGGCCAGCCTGAACTACAAAGTGAGACCCTATCTCAGAAAAAAAAAAAAAGGCCACTGCGTACGGGGCTTTCAGTATCTATCTAGACACTATGGTGAGAAAACCAGAATCAATAAGACCAAATTGGGAGTGACCTTTAAAAGATAATGTTGGATCCCTGTGCTAGCTTTAAATGTCTGTGGTCCTTTTGGACCTGTTCTCGTTAGTTTGTAAACCTGGGATAGCTTCAAACTGCATCCAGAATAAACTACACGCGTCCCAGCCTGGATGTCACACGCCTCTCGGGTGTCCGTACGCCCTCCTCCCTGACGGTGGAACCCGAGAGCGCAGCGTTGCCCCCCTCCTCCTCCAATCCCTGCCTCCTATCTCACCCTCTGAGTATTTCCTGGAGTGCCCCCTGGCTTACTAAGCATCTTTTAATTACAAAACAGCAGAAGGCCTATCTGCGCTGTTGTCAACAATTGCTTCAGCGTGGGGGATGCTTCCACCGGGCCCAGCAAATCGCCCTCAGGACTGGAGGCTTTATTTCCTCAGCTGCAGAGAAGGCTGCGAGCGGAGGAGCCGCAGCTGCCAGCGCTCTCGGCGCTGTTTCACCGGGATACGCCCTTCTTCAAGGACAAAACCCGATCCGGTGACTGAATGGGCTCGCAGGATAAAAGTCCGCCCACTTGGCCCAGCAGGGACAACGCTGAGCAGCCAGCTTCGCCGGTCTCTGCCCACCTCCTCCCTTTCCCTAGCGGTCCTGGCTAACGCTTCCCGTCAGCAAACGTCTTGAACACAGTCTCTCTCTCTCTCACCCTCCGCTCCTCGACCCAGGACACCAGGAAGTATTTTCTGATATTCACTAAATGAACGATCATGCAAGACACCCTCTACTATGATGGGATGGGTACTAGGTAAAGTTATCACTGTTATCTGAATGGCTAAGCACATTAATTTTTTCCTAATTATTTAGAGGATTCCATGTGACTACTGTGAAGTCTTTGATACACTCTCCGGGGGTCTTATCTGTTGTTTATTTACTATCTGCTGATAAAAGTCACTTTCTGTATGACTAAAAAGGTTTGTTTATAACTATGACCCCACTGATGACCTGAAATCCTTCTTGGGCCTAAACTGGTTGGGAAAAGTTTTACTACTGAAAATAGCACTTGTTTTCTGTCTAGGTTTCAGTGTCATTTCTGTTGCATAACCATTCCGTGCGTTGTTTCTGATTGCTTTTGAAAGGTAAAATAGATGAAATAGTATTTGCAAGCAGAGGAAGACTTATTTTTAAAAATCTCGGTGGTTCACATTTTAGCCACTGGGTGTCGTCACAGATCGTTTTAAAAGCCTAGAGTTTTCACTGGCTGATTGGAAATAACTAAGAGTTTAATGAGATTTAATAACATGTTTTCATTGTTCAAGCGTCACGTGACAAACATCAATACCCACTGCAGGAAATTCTTTGTAAGTACCACTGCGGGGTTTACAAGTCCTTCTTCACCACTAATCACGTGAAGTAGCTTCTTCTCACAGGATTGGGGTGAACTGTAAGTGAATATGGAGGAGGCCAGGGTGGCTGGGAACAGGAAATGACTAGACTATCAGCTACTGTCTGCTGAAATCAAAGACGTTTCCAAAGCTACCAGCTCTGTAACCTGGTAAGTCATTAAAACAGCCTCATATCTTAACTTCTCAATCTTCACAAACTATAAAAACGCCTTTTACTGCCTCTGTTTTACAGGTGTAGAAATTAAGACGCAGGGAGTTCAATAACTACCAAAGGTCAGATGCTAGGGAGAACATCCAGAACGTTCCTCACACAACGGAGGATACTTTTGGCAAAGGTCTAGACTAGGTGGTATTTCCTCCGAGAGGTATTCCCCAGCCACCTCCCTCCAGTTCCCACGTAATCGTCACTACATATCATAATTGTGAAAATACATATTCTAGTCTCACCCCAGAGCTACCCACTCACTCAGAATTTCTGGGATAAGGTCCAAGAAATCTGCGGATTAGTGAAATCGCATTAGATGACCTTCATGCACACAGGCTGAACTTTTGAGAATCCTCTTGCGAGAAGACCGATGGAGGAGAGAAGATGACTGGGAAAGCACGGAGGAACCCAGGCTCGGAGGCCGCGCCGTCCTGCCTCACCTCGGAGCGGAAAGCGGCCTCACGTGGCCTCCTCCGCCCACACCCTTCCGGCCCAGCTTGCCCACCTGTGCGGGCCTCTAACTCAGGTGTTCTCAACCCCCACTGCCCGCCCCTTTGGTTCCCTGCAGGGAGCTGCAAAGCACGCAGATACCAGAACTAACCCAGACCAGCTGAGTCAGAATCTGCGGAGGGGGCCCAGAGAGTGGGCGATAAAATCTTTCATACCCCGTGACTCTCATGTTCGGTCCGAACTGATCTGGACGGTTCTTTCTTGAGCAATTAATTCTCAAGCTGAACCGTTAACAAGGGTCTCGCAGAGCTGGCTGTGTTTCCGCAAAGAATACTTAGATCAACCATGTTAAAACTAAGAATCCAGATCAGGGAAAGGAACGTCAAGGGAAAAAAAAATTGTAAATGACCATAAGTTTTCTAGGCAGAATTAAACCGTGGATGGTTTCCTGAATCCAGGAAGAGGATAGGATTGAACCAGATGTCAGGAGCCAAATCGCAGTGGTGGCGACTCTGGGGCACGTGTGCCACGACCAGCTGTTTGTTATCACTGAAAACTCGGAAAGATTCGCATCCCTGATAGAGGCTGTTAGCTTCCACCATGATCTCTTCCCGCGTGCCTGACCCACACGGCCAGAGGGTCACGTTTTGCGAAAGAGGAGACCTGAGTGTGTGGCACCACCACAACAGCTGTGACCACCGTGCCACTGCCTCTCCATCGCAATCTCTGGGGCTCTGTTCCTGGACCCCATTCCTGAACCCCGAACAAAGGGTCAGGCTCCCAGACTGCCACCATTACATAGTTTCCGTGTCCTCCTCTTTCTGTCTCTAGATGAAAGTGTTGAAAAACCAACATGATCTGGCTGATTTGTCAGCATTTCCAGGATTAGAAAATCATCGAAAAACCCAAGGACCTCTCCTCCCCGCCAATCTTTTTCTGCCTGGTTAGCTGAGCACCAGTAGCACTGATGGAAGGAGTGCAAAAGAGAAGGAACTGACAGCAAAGATCGGACATGACGCACCTTTCGAGCGTGGTTTCTTTTGTCCTCCTCGGGCACGCTGCATCCACATTCCTCATTCCTTCCCATTCTGGGAATTGTGTCCCCAAGGAAGCCAATTCAGGGCGTGGCCAAAGTATGGCTGTGGTGAGACACACAGGCGTCCCTTGGGGCCTCTCCCATTCTACGCAAACAGATGCGACTACCCAGACTTCCTCTTTGAATTGTACATCTTTGTTCTGTAGCGAGAACCTAGATCTAGACCGAGCACAGAGCTAAAAGCTAGGACAGAAGCCAGGAGCTTCCGTGGGTGGACAGATCCCTCCCCTCCCCCCAGGACAGACGCTAAGGGAGGTCTGACTGGCCGCTGACTAGCTAGCCTTCCTGCATCGCTGCCCTTTTGCTTGAATGTATCTTGGAAAGGAGACTAGGGCCAGGCCTGTCACCACAGCCTCATCACTGGTGGGCCAGAGTCTTATTTGCATTTCACAGAGAGCTCAAGGGACTCCAGCTTGGTTTTTATGCATCTCCGAAAGAAAATGTTACTTGACCCCCACCATCTCCAGAAGCCTTATAACCTGAGTTGCAATCCCAAGCTAGGCTCCCACCAAACAGGATAAAATTGATCTTTGTGATGTAAACAAAAAAGCGTAATGTTTATTGAACTGGGCAAAACGACTCACAGAAAAATTAATATTAATATCATTAATTTGTATTTTCTAGCTTAGCTGTGCAGCACCTCGCACGATTTAGCTGATCACACGAATTTGTTTAATTAAAACTCCCTTTGGGCCAATTACTCAGAAATATACTGTTTCCCTGAAGTCAAGAGAAACGTTTTCTCGCTGCCTTCGGAATCTCCCTTCGGCCGTCATTCACACGTAGACCCTAGCCATTCTGAATCTCTCACAAAATAAAGGCGCAATCTATGTGACAGAATCTCTAGAGACCTATATTCTCATCTCTATGAGAGCAAGGTCGATGTAAAGTAATATAAGCCATTGAAATAAACATCAAATTTGAGTTGAACAAAGGCATAATTTTAGAAATTCACATACATATATTCATCTTACACATAGATTGGCTCTTATTTATTCTCCCATTGTTATTAACAGAATTTTCTTTTCATCCCAAGGAGAGTGGTAACACAGTCATTCAATAATTAAGGATTTGGAAACCCCTATAACTACATACAAATAGTGATCAAGATTTTAAACTACTTAGGATGATATGGCAAAGGAACAAGAATTTGCTGACATGTATTTATCCCAATTTGCTTCGTCACAGCTTGAGATGGTGCCCTTCCTACTCTGGAAAGGATAATTATCCCAACCGTCCTTATCTAAATGAAGTACACTGCGTTTGCCTCTAATTGGTTTTCTAATTGGCTACTTGTGGTACGAGCTGGATCGCTGACTCACTGGCTCAGCTCTTCATCCAGGGTAACCATAACAGCGATTCCCAGCTGTTTCCTGTGCTGATTCTGAGAAATCCAGCTTTGCACCTGAGCATCTAGAAAAAGGACTCATGATCTTTTTATTAAACGAAGGACATAAGGTGAACCTTATTAAAACAGATTACTCCTCTTTGACACTGATTTTAATTTGTATTTTAGAAATGCAGAGTATTTTTATTTAATAATTGTATTATTAAAAAACATATTACCAAAACAAGAAAAGGATAACACACAGACATTTGAGTCTCACAAAACTGGCTCTCAGGTTTATATCCCCTGCAGGTGGAGGCTACCTGCTATTCTTATTATTTACAGTTGATCTTTGCCTATCTTCCTCTTTGAAAGACAATTGGTGAAGCACTTCATTACACTCAGGTCAGTTTAATAAAGATATTATAGAGTGCAACTGTATGTTGTATATTTTGTAAAGCTCGAAGAAAGAATTGTGAATAGTTTTTCCACAAAGAAGTGGTAAACATTTGGGTAAGCACATTTGTTTGACCTGATTAAATAATGATCTATCTACTGAACCATACCATTTTACCCCATTAATATGTGCAATTTTAATGCTTTTATATGTCAGTTTAAAATCAATTTTTTTTTTGAGACAGGGTCTCGCTTTGTAGTGTAAGCTGGCTCTGAGCTCAGCCTCAAACTCATATCACAGCAATCCTCCTGCCTCTGCCTCCCCAGTGCTGGGATTACAGGTGTGAGCCACCACACCCGGCACTGTGGTATGTGGTACTGACAGGCACTGGAACCACTGAGCTATATCCCCGGCCCCTAAAATTAAAACTTTTTAAAAGGTATAGATTAAGAGATATGGAAAAGCGAGAGCCCCTAGTATATTGTTGACTCATTTATTTCTAAAGTGGAAGAAAAGCAAAGGATTTAAAGACCAAGCATTCATGCTTACAGGACCCATTAGCCAGTGGATAAGGAGGCAAAATGTGTTTATTCACCTACTTATTATTCACCTACTTACTCACCTACTTACTGAACAATTTTGATGGCAAAAACATTGCATCAGTTCCTGAGGAATCTTCCTATGAGCTCTCCTCAAGTTTGTAATGCAATTGGGAAGGAAAGACTTGCACAGTTCAAAACAGATTAAGCAATAACGGAAAGGAATATACGATTAGGTTAAAAAAAAAAAGAACGAATGCAGACATAAAGCATTAGGAGAATACAAAAATAGGATAGATGTGGGTTGAGGGATTGGAGGATGAGGAATTTGTTTGTCCAGGAACCCAACTCATAACCATCATTGGTTAAAACATCTCTCATGAGTGCTGAACTGGACTGTATGGGGTGGAAAAGACAAAAATAAGTAGGATCTGGATTTGAAGTGGTAAGAACATTACAAACCAGAATGGGAGATGGACGTGTACCTAATAATACAAGCTTATAAAGGCTAAGAGTGGGAAGTTGAAATACAAGGGGAGAGTCAAAGAGAGAGAAACAAAAGATAAAGAGGGCAAGGGGCAGGAATTATCATGGCAGGTTTTCCCAGAACTGGTTTAAGATATTATGGAGTGAAACATATGAAAAGGCACTAACAAATTCTTGGAAGTGAGAAAATAGCAACCAATAAAACCTTAGAAGTCTTTGGGATTTAACAGTTAATCATTGACGACAGTGGAGAAGAGATAGGGCAGAGAAATGAAGGAAGTAAATGAAAAATAAGCATCCAAAGGAATCAACAGAGATATAGTGGGAGGCAGTTTGGATGAAGAAATGCATGTTAAGTTATTTTGTAAGAATCAAGGAAATGACCAAGCAAAGGGGGAGGTCAGGGTTCAGGGGAAGGGAACTGGACCTTCTGGAATCTGTCTCCAAGGTCCCTCATCCTAACTAAAGCCCACCTGGCCCGCTCCAGTGGCGACTGCTTGTGCTTTCTGCATAGTCATCCTGGAGAAGAGAAAAGGATAAGTGGTAGGATTGGAAAAGAATTTACCAGATTCTGTCTGCACATTCTCCTTCACTACTCTGTCCTCCAGAAGCCTAGTGCCCCTAGTTAAAGCTAGACAGCACAGCACACCTACAAAATACAGGGGCCCACAGAGTACAGTGGTACCTGATCACATCCATTCACAGCAGATATTAAAAAAACACAAGTGATTACTTGCAGATATTTTAGCTGTATCTGGCATTTTTAATAAAAGAGAAACACTGGAAATATGTGTATAGTTTTCCCTTGTTGAATGACCTACCTATTTAACGACTGCTTGAACTTAAGACCAAGGTGCGCTGTTCACATTTATAACTCACTGTACCCTTCTTTGGGAGGGGGTTATAGTTCTGTATATATAGAGCCTCTCTATAGAGCCTCTGTATTACAAAGCCTCAATGTCTTCTTTTTGTACAGTACCCCTTGCTTATGCAGCATTGATTTTTGCTGATTGTACTGTACAGTATAGTACTATAGTCTTATGTTGTTATACACTACAGTACAGCATGTGAGAGTTATGCAAATAAAAGCAATGTCATCAAGTTTCCTCTGATCATGTTTGCTTGTTCCATTTCAAGGTATGTACTATGTACCATTCCTCACCTAGGGACCAGTTTGTTTCACAGGAAGTGACTTGGCTGTCACACAAGGAAAGTCTGTACTGTCATATTTGTAGAACCGAGACACAACTTTTGGGTGCTGTCTATCAGTACTGAACTCCTCAGGACAAAACAAACTTTGACAAAATACATGTTCTAAAATTTCATCTAAAAAACATGAATCAAGAAAGGAACTTTCCAACAAGTTATGCAAATATTTTTGTGAAAATGAAGAAGGAATGGCAAAGATGAATTGTCATCGCAGTGTAGACTGTGAAACTGTCTCAATGGAAGCTAGCCAAGCCACGGCCACATCTGCATTTCCTACATGCTCTGGCTTACAGAACCAATCCAGCTCGATTTATTCCCCAGAGTCTCTCAGCCACTATCAGAGAAGTCCACGATTCCCAGGCACTCACCATACGCAGGCTCAAACCCACACTGGCTGTTAAGCCTCTATTCTGATGCAACCTCACTTTCTTGGACCTCCTGATGGACCCTCCTGAGCAACACAGGGGTCATCAGAGAGATTTCTATATCCAACTTCCTAGTTTCTAGGAGACATTTCCAATACCACAGCCAAAGTAGAAGTCTTTATCCAAGTTCCTCTCACCTCCCTTCGATTTTTCAGATCTTCATAAACAAATATATGACATTCAAATATTGAATCGATTCACCCAACCTCCATTCCTGTTTGTCTCTTCCTCTTTTATTACAGTATTACCGTGTACTCTAATGTTCCCAGTCTTCAGTTTTCTTGACTCATTTTCATTTTAATGTTGTGACAAAATACTCAGATTTAGATCTTGCTTCCTCTCATCCTACAATGATTGTTTTTCTCCTCCGCCAGCCTCATCAGATCTCCTTTGCTTTACTTTGAGGGCTTTGTCATTCCCTGGCCACCTACAGGTGCCATTTTAGTTCCAACAGGGTTCAGTGAAGACAACTAAGATCAGATCTGTCTGTTTTTGTCACTCAAAGTGACAAAGGGAAGGGCTGTGTCAGTCAGTTAATCTCTAAACAGAGCAACACAGGAGGGAGACAAGCGGGAAGCTGGGAGCAGCTCAATTGCGTCTTTGAATTACATATTCCGCTGTTTAAAAAATCTTTTAATATATATGTCAATCTGTTCCACTTAACGTCACTAGTTTATCTCAGCTCACTGAAAAGAAAGTTTTGTGTTATTATGTTTATTTCTTTTTTGTAGGGATCTTTCTGGTTCTGTCTTCTACTTTGTGACTACTTTCAAGAGAAAGATACACAGTGTATTAACTATTGTTATTTCCTGTGGTTTTGTTATGAAATTTGGTTGTATTTTTTCAGAAAATAGTAAAAAATAAAGTTATATAAGAAGTCCTCAAAATGTTAATTTTAAACAAAAAAGTATGAAATCAAAAAGAATGTTTTATTTGTAACAAACATGAACATACAAAAGATTTATGAAGATCTACTTCCTTGTTAAATTATCATACATTTACAGACTCCAGAATTGTCACTAGAAATTTACATTTGTAGTTTGTAATGAAAATGACACAGGTTCACAATAGATAGATGTACAAAATAAAAGTAGATAAATTAAATAACCCATTGCTTTTGGTTCAGTGCTCAGAGTCACATACAACACACAGGATTGATTTGCCTTGAGTTAGATATTAGGACAATACAAACAGTATGGCATGATTTGTGCATTTGTCATTTAAATAATGTTATCCTTAAATAAGTTCACTAAAATTTCAAAACAGTGTTCTCTAAGCCAAAGCCAAAGAATAATATTAATATAGAAGGGAGAGAATTATAGCGATCGGATAATTGTTAAAATTTGAGTCTGGAAGGAAATATACATATTCAAAATGCTACAAAAAAATCACAAACATTTCAAGGAAAATTAAACTTTTTGAAATTGGAAAGTAAGGCTGGGGATGTAGCTCAGTGTTCCCAGTGAAAGGTTCTGACCTTTACTACCACAAAAAAAAAGAAAAGAAAATTGGAAAATAAGGAAATATATAATTTAACTGAACAAAAGTAAAGAAAATATTGGAATGCTAAGCCAATGTTAATGTGGAAGAGTATCTTTTCTTTTTTTTTTTTAACCAGTATATTGGAATGTGGTCATTTTATATAATCTATTAGGTGTGTCCATGTTAGAAAGATTATATTCATCATTGTCATGACATTAGAAAATATTTCTACACCGATACCAGGGACTGTTGAGATAAAAATGTTGGTGCAGAGGTCATAGTTATCCAAACAGGCAGAAAACAAATTCTTTTCAGATATGTTATTTTAGATAATCTCACACCTTTATTGTTGGATATTAATGCAGCTTATGCAACTCCTACAGTGATGTGCTCTTTTTTTAGTAGAAATAATCTCTATGCTTGCTGCATATCCTGTAAACAGATATATAATTCAACCACTCAAACACTGTATTCTTCCTTTATACTTATAATTTTCTACTATCACAAAACACAATAATAGTAGTCTCTCATACACAGTACTTTTGACACATTCATGAGCTATCTGTTTCTGATTGAAAGAAATACAGTATCTGCTTTCCCTGTGGGTGAAATATATTTATATATTCCCCCAGTTCTGCGTGGTAGAAAATGAAAACTGGTTTCATTTCCTATTTGTATTAAGAGATCTCCTCCAAGAGTCTTGCCAGTTCGCTGTTTTTCATTTTCTCTGTGAATAGTTCATCAAATACTCTCTTCTGCTTTGAGGTAAAGTAGTTTATCCAATCACCCACAACTCCTGGAAAAATTGGAAATGTATCAGACGACAACCAATGTATTGCGTTCACATAAGAAATCTACCATCTTTATAATAAAAATATGTAAACCTCACAGGTTTTACTATAGCAGGCAAAGTAAATTCTAATCTAAATGTAATAAAACCATAAATTAATGTGGACATAATCATATTTCATTTATTTCCTCACTTGGGCACCTGCACTACAGAAACTGTGTTGATAATAGACCACACAGGTGAGTAACTGCTCTCACTTCAAGGAAATTTATTTTATAAGATCACTACGGAACTAGAAACAAAAAACACCATGTTCCAGGAGAAGGTACTGATGACATGGTCCAGCCCCTCTGATCCTGTGAATCACTTTTCTAAGTCTTGTCAGTACTGAGCCGCTTCCAATGGGCGCTCAAGAAAGACCTGGGTCCTTCTAAACCAGCACACAACGCAACTAGAGCAAAGAAATAAATAACAAGCAAGCAATTTCTGATGCTTCCAAGATCTTATCCAAAAAGTTGAACTCAAGAAAGGCCAAGGAGGAATTCTTTGGTTTGAGGCAGAGGGAGGGAGGAACGAGAAAGAGTCTAGGACCTGGGGAAGATCTCAAAGTCATAAAATGGCCTAGCTTCTAAAATACACCAATTTGGACAGAGTGCTGGCTTCACGAGGTCAACACACCTCGACCATGGAGAGCAACACTATTGCTCCCGTACTACTTTCCTCCATCTCTCCTCGCTCTCCCTTCAGGGCCTGAATGAGTTTTTCTGAACTACTGTTACTCTTTTGCTTCAGCTGATTTTGTTTGTCTGCCTTTAGAGTTTGACTTGTGCTTTATGTTCTTATTTTTCCTTTAAAAAATAAACTCTAACTTGATATAGCCATTATACATATAGGCTATAGGAAATACATAGTTTAAAAAAGATAAACTAAAGAAATATACTCAGTTGACAAGACTAACAGATCTGACAGCTTGTACTTCCCTGGATATTTTTCTTTGCAAGCAAATACATCCATAGAAATGAATTTAAATGCCACAAAATCACAACCTACTTTTTTTTACATATTATACATTGATCATCTTCAGTGAGGACATAGACACCCACAGTAAAATTTAAGAGTTCAATAGAAGATGAACAATTAATGACTCAAAGAAGAAATCCAGTAGGAAATAGGAAGAGTGACACAATCCCCTCAGGCATCTAAAACTTTGGGATCCACTGAAAGCAGTGTTAAAGAGGTTAAGTGACAAATGCCTATATTAAAAAAGAAATGCCGCCATTAAAAACAAATACCTCAAGCAAACCACCTAACTTTCTACCTCAACAGACTAGCCTAAGAAAACACTGAGTGTGATGATGCAAAAAGAAATAATATTGAAGCAGAAATAAATGAAATCGAGAAACAATAGAAAATATCAACAAAACTGAGTTGGTTTTTTGAAAAGATAAAATGCATAAGCCTTTAGTTAGGCTAAAAGAAAAAGAAAACTCAGTAAATTAGATTTATTAATTTCAAATCTCAACTCTACTACCTTCTAGCTGTATGAGTTTGGAAAGATATTAGACACTTGATAGCTCTGTAGAATGTAGACAACATAAATACCATCAGATCTATTGTTAGGTTCAAACAAGAATGATCAAGAAATGTACCTGTCTCAGAGTAAATAATAAATGATAGCTATTGTTATATAGTTATCTGCAATACCCATGACTCCATAGTAAAT
>PVIR01042285.1:0-12319 GCA_004026965.1 Petromus typicus | reverse complement strand
TGTACATGCATGTGTCTTGAAAAATGCTATAGAGAAATTCAAGTTCTGGGAGATATGGTACATTGTTTGTAGTGTTACTATTCCTGAGTAGTATTAATCTAGGATGATCACTGATGAGCTATATGAATATTTTGATTTGAGAAAAATCCTAAAAAAAGTGAAATGGTAAAACTGAACAGTGGGGAGATTCCTCAAAAAAGTGGGATTAGAGGTCTCACTTGGCCCTGCTATGGCCCTAATAGTGATATACATGCAAGAATTAAAAGATTTATATCACAGCAACATATGTGCACCCATGTTTATCACAGCTCAGTTTGTGACAGCTAAATCTTGGAAACAACCAAAATGGAGATTGGATAAAGAAGATGTGGTTTTTTCTATAGAATAGAGTATTACTCTGCTAGAAAGAATGACAAGTTAGGGTGATTCATACTCAAATGGACGTACCTTATGACATACTCATAAGTGAAATAAATAGGTCACAGAGATGTAAATATTGTATCTTCTTTATGATATGAAAAACAGAAAATGTGAGTTCTAAAATGTAGGTTAGGAGGTCAGGGATTTTCTCAGTGGTTCCGGCGCCTGTCGTGCAAGTGCAAGGACCCAGGTTCAATTCCCCCATACCCACATACAGTACTGGGTGTGGAGACTCACGCCCACAGCAATTAGTACAACATACCACAATGCCTGGCATGGTGGCTCACACCTGTAATCCCATCACTTGGGAGGCAGAGGCAGGAGGATTGCTGTGATATGAATTTCAGGCTGAGTTCAGGGCCAGCCTGAACTATAAAGTGAGACCCTGTCTCAAAAAAAAAATTAAATTAAAAAATAATAAATTAAAATGTAGGTCAGATATTGTACAATAGAAACTATTCAAAGGGAAATGGGATAGTAAGTAATGAGGGGAAATAAAAAATTGTGATGTAATAAAAAATGGAAACAAACTTTATGTATGTAGTGGGTGGGGGGTTTGTAGAGTGAGTAGGATAATGGGGAAAATTGAGAATAAATTCATGGAATTTACTAGTACAAATTGTCAGTGTTGAGTGTGATCATGATGTGTATATAAAATGTACCTGTTTTACAATAAAAATGTCTCTGATTACATCATTACCCTTAAGAAAGGGTAGGTCCATAAGCAGGAAAAGGAAGAAAGTATTCCTAGCAGTGTGATAATTTGTTTTTTTTTCTAAGTCCGGTACCAACTGGGTTCCTCACTTTGTATGAACCGATTCTCCATGACTTGTTTATTTTAGTAACTTTTCCTCATTATTTTGTCACGTCCTTTAGGATATTTGAATCTTCACTCCTCTTTCTCAAGGTACATTTCCACGTTCAACTCCTATTACTTAATTATATGATTACTTTACTCATACTTCCCCATTCAGACTGTAAACTTCAAAATCTCGTTAGTGCAACTTGTCTTGCTTTAATTGTCCTTGGACAATTTATAGAATGAGTGAGAAAGTTGACGATTCAGTTATGTGACATCAAATATATTTAGGAAAGCTATTACTCCTTAGCTAGGTTTCATAAGCATTTATTCTTAAAATTTCTAAAAGTTTTAAAAAATGTAGTAGCACCCAACCAATGGGATTACTTGATTTTTCTTTGCCTTATTATCAGTACCTATCAAATGAATCAATTGAATGCACAGGTTTTAAAATATGCACTTTTCAAAATCTTTCAAAGTTATGAAAAGGTAGATGTATATAAATTTTGGATTAGTTTATTTAGATGATGAAACCCTAATGTAGTAGGTTGAATTATATTTTCAAAAATAAAGTCCTAAGCATGACTCTACAAAGTGAACTTAATTGGAATAAAGGTCTTTAGAGGTATAAATTAAAGACCTGGACCAGGTCCTGATGGCTAACACCTGAAATCCCACTGCTCTCAGAGACTCAGGCAAGAGACTGCAATGTGAACCCGGCATATACAGCTGAGCGATTCAGCTGACATCTTCTCCAAATGTAAAGATTTAAAAATAAAAGTAAATAATAAAATAATTTTTAAAATCTAATAGAGGGCAGAAGATTTAGCTCACTGCCAAGGCCCTAGGCTCAATTCATAGTAACATATAGGAAAGCAAAGGACAAAAGAAAGGAAAAGAGAGGAGAGGGGAGGGAGGGGAAGGAAAGAGTGGGGAGGGGAAGAGAAAAGCAAAGAATAAAACAGAAAAAATAATATCTTGAAATAAAATCATCCTGGATTTAGGATGGATTCTAAACCCATGACAAGTCTGCTAATAAGAGAGAAGAGATGGTGATTTAACTACTGGGATATACAGAGAAAATTGTATGAAAAAGTAGAGGTTGTAGTGCTGTCTTTACAAAGTAATGCTGAGGATTGCTAGAGCCACAAAAACTAGGCTACAGGAGGGGTGGGGATTTAGCCCAGTGGTTCTGGCGCCTGTCTTGCAAGCGCAGGGACCTGGGTTTGATCCCTGGTAACCACATATAATACTGGGTGTGGAGACTCACTCCCAGCAGCAACCAGTACCACATACCACAGTGCCAGGCATGGTGGCTCATGCCTGTAATCCCAGCACTTGGGAGGCAGAGGCAGGAGGATTGCTGTGATGAGAGTTTGAAGCTGAGCTCAGGGCCAGCCTGAACTACAAAGGGAGACCCTGTCTAAAAAAAAAGCTTAAAAAAAACAAACAAACAAACAAACAAAAAACTAGGAGACAGAAAAGGATCAGCTTTCTCCCATATTCTTCCAAAGGATCTAAATCTGCCAACATTGAGGCAAAATTTCTGGCCTTTTGAACTGTTAGCAATCCACATTCTTTTAGGCAATCAAGTTTGTAATAATTTGCTAAAATACCCTAGGAAACTAATGTATCTGCCCAAACCTTAGGATATTTAAATCAGTGTATATATGCAAGAGACACATCTTTAAAAAATAAATAGATGAAATCAACACATAACAAGAATACATTTATTTCAAATTTTATCTCTATACTGGGACTGCTTTCAAATAATAATTTCTTTTGTGTGTTTTACTTTTTGTGAAATACAAAAGGTTGCTTTCTCTTATAGTATTTTTCACTTTATTTTTATTTTATTTTTGTTTAAATTCAAATCTTTATTGGTACACTATATATACACGTCATGATCAAATTCAACATTGAGACTTTGTACCACTGTTATGACATGATTTAATTCTCATTTTTTCCCGTTCCCCTACCTAACTTATAACCCCCATGTATGGTTTATTTTAAAAACACTGTTGTGTTTCTAAAATATTTTCAAGTAACTTTAATTATATATATATATATATATATATATATATATATATATATATATACACATATACACACACATATATATAGTTGTCAAGTTAAATGAAAGACAAAGGAAAAGTGGAAACAAAGATGTAGCTAGCCAAAATGTAAGAATGTATACATTGTTACATTTGTACTTTTGTTCCATCTCAATAAGTAGTCATTCTGTCCATTTGTGTGATCTTTAAAATAAGCACATATAAGCCAACTGTATGAAAAAGGATTTTTAAGGTGATTAACATACAAAGATAGTAATATGTAATAGACAAAAAGTTTAAATGTTGCTACACTGGATATAATATTTCATAATTTTATTTTTAAAGCATAAAAAGGTAACCATAAGAAAGACAATAGTTTTAAATGACGTTCTCAGAGAAATAAGTGGGAGTATAAGAAATCAGTTCTCCAGTTTGTCTAAATTCATATGGTGATTTAGTTTTCACACCTACATTAAGGGGTATGTGCTACACACTAGGATTGTATCTTTCAGTGATATCGATTCAGCAACGCTTCCAGTAAACACTGACTAACACTGCAGACAGGTCTGTTATGAGAAGGTTCCCAAAAGGGCAGAGCAACAGGACTAGCACCTCGGCTCCTCCAAGACGACGTGTCCAGGGTCTGGAAAACAGTAATTTGGAGAGGAATCAAAGTGAGTGTAGTATACACAGCAGTGATGAGGGAACTGACCAGGGACAAAAGGTAGGACGGAGTGATATAAAAGAAAAGGTCACGTCGTGGGGACGCTTTCACAGTCAGTGGCTGGTGAGCGGCCTCCTTCAGAGAGCGGTGGGGATGACCCTTTGGGGAAGGACTGGGTGTTTGAACCTGGGACCCAGCGTCGCCCCGCGGCCGCCTTACACTGCCAGGTCCCCAGAATGGATGAGACACTGCCAGGTCCCCAGAATGGATGAGAAGACAGTCAGTCACACAAGACTGCTGGCACACGAAGGGCAGCTGGAGGTTGTCCTGTGAGAAGCCGGCGCTGGGGAAATAGGAGCGCCTCTCACTCGGGGCCAGTTCGGCCTGAGCAGCACAAGAGGGGCTGCTCCCCGTTAGGAGGGCCACTTCTGCTGCGCAAAGCTCGGGAGACCTGGGTGCACTTGCGGACGCTTCAGGACAGCCCCGCTCCCAGGAACGTGAATGGAAAGGGCCACGGTAGCTTGAGTTGTGACAAACTCTAGGCGGAGTAGGGCCGAGGATACGGCGCGTGTTAATCATCCCCGCGTCCCTCACACTGAGATGGCACTACCTGTTGCAAACTAAAGAAAACTGGAACCTTCTAGTACCTGTTTTGCTGAAGGAATAGACAGAGCTCCTGTGCCTGCCATTGGTCTCTGCTCTGATGCTGTCTTCACTGTGAGGATTGTTTCCGGGTCCTTTCTCTCCTGGGGAGCGGGTTAATGAATTCTCTCACGCAGGACGATGTGGACTGAGCAGACCTCTCCCCTCCTGCTTGAGGTGCGGAGCCTCGGCCTTGGCTAGCACCGCGATCCCGGTCCCGATCCCGCAGTAGGCAGATCTCTAAAGCAGCACAGCCCGGGCAGGCAGTACACAAAAAGAGACACGTCCCGGCTGAGCGCCGTTCCTTACCCCAGTTAGAAGCTTTCTTTTCTGTTCTTTACTTGTGTTTTTTTCACTTATAATTTTTATTTGCTTTTTATGGTTTGTCGTTCAGTACATTTTCTCTCCTACTTTTATCTCAATATTTTAGCCTTTTTTGCTCTCTCTCTCTCTCTCTTTTTTTTTTTTTTTTTTTTTTTTGAGACAGGGTTTCGCTTTGTAGTTCAGGTTAGCCCTGAGCTCAGCTTCAAACTCCCATCACAGCAATCCTCCTGCCTCTGCCTCCCGAGTGCTGGGATTACAGGTGTGAGCCACCACGCCCGGCACTGTGGTATGTGGTACTGGTTGCTGCTGGGAGTGAGTCTCCACACCCAGTATTGTATATGGTAGCCGGGGAATCGAATTCAGGTCCTTGCGCTTGTAAGACAGGCGCTGGAACCATTGAGCTAACTCCGCGGCCCAAGCCTTTTTGCTCTAACGAGTGTGTCTCTGCGTTTCTCTTCCTCTGGCCTTTTTCTTCCCTTCCCTCCTCCTCTCTTTAGAGGATGGAGCAATTTTCCCTCGTTTTATTTTCATATTCCTTCCACTTCCATCCACATCTTCTTACCTGACTTCTTTCTCTGTGTTTCATTCATTCTCAGTCTTTCTTTTCTCTCTTCCATTTTATTTGTCTTTAAGTTGTTCTCTAATATTTTATATCACTCAGAATCCTCTCCCCACATTTCTCATTACCAATACAATAGCATAACCTTATCATCAATAAGATGCTTTGCAGTCTTCATATTTTCTCCTTCTGTATTACAGAGCTGAGGATTTAGAAGTAAAAATTTTTTTAAAAAGAATTTCTTCATTTCTGTTTTCTTTTCTCTTTCACCCCTCTGGCATTACCCAGTCCTGAACTCCCTGGGCTTTAGATAACTGATTTTATAAAATTATTGTTAAATGCTATTTTGGGGAGGTACATAGGACATACAGGCATCGTAGTTAGTGCCCATTAACTATGGGTCAAGACTTGGGCTACAACAAAGCTCACACAATAATAGGCTAAGAAGAGACCCAAACCAGGGCATCATATTATTTCTGAACCATCCCAGATAAATACCTCTGCAATGGACAAGCTTATTGTTGCTGTTGCTCACTTGACTGCATATGAATAACTCTCACGGAGTGGATAATTTAGTGCCTGTGAATCTGTGTGTCTAGTCTACTACCACATCCAGAAAGAATGGAAGCAAGAGTTCCAAATCAAGAAACCTACCAGAAAGAAGTCTTGAATGTGAGTTAACTTCTGCATTGAAGTGGAGGGCCAGAGCAGTTACTAAATCAGGAGCATTCAGAGTCTCTAGCAAAAGGGTACTTGGGAAGCACACAAGCAGTGCCCCATTGGAACACACAGTCTGTATTCACAAAAGACATCTTACTGGTTTAAGATTTGCATGTTTCTTGATTTGTTTAGTAATATGGAGGTATGCCATTGTCTTTTATGGTTTTCTGTGTTGTTATTGTTATTAGGTTGTTGCTATTTTCTGTTTGTTGTTGTTTCATTTGCTCTGAATTGATGTGAGTCTAAGTTTTCTCCCTTTCTGTGCTCTCTAACTAGCTTTATCACTTCTAACCCCTGACACATTATTAAACTATTTCTTAATTTTTTTCTGCAAATACTTAACTCCTGTGCCTGTCTTTGAGTTTCCATACTTCCCTCCTTTACAGTCACTTCTACCTTAACTAGAATTGTATGTTGATTTTCCCCATCCAAAGTTTTGACTCTTTCACATTGTACATAGCTTATTGTCCTCCTTGTGGCCAACAACTTACAGCCACAAAATTTTCCTCAATCACAAAATAAACTCCCTTCCTCCAATATCTCACCCTTAGTTCCATAAACTCTCAGTACTAACCCTTCAACTCAACTAAAAGTGCTACAATAAAATCAGACCTAACATCAACCTTTTCTACTCTTTTAGCACCATTCTTCCCCTCAAATCTCCCTCTGGTTCTCCAATACTCATAATCTAACCACCTTCCATTCTCCTCACTCCACCTCATCTCATCTACTCCTCTAAGGAGCAACCAGAAATAAGAGAATATTATAGTATGATAAAGAATAGAGAAAAGTGAAGAAAGGAAACAAAGTGTATGTATATAAAGGTGGGAGTAGTAGGGTGGGTAGTGCTATGGGAAAAAATGAGAATTGAGTTGTCTCATATACTGGTACAAATTCTCATTGTTGAGTGCAATCATGGCATATATATATATATATATATATATATATATATATATATGTAATGTACCAATAAACATTTCAATTTAAATAAAAAAACAGAATAGAGAAAAGTGGTAAGAGTAACTGCAAGCACATTCATATAGAAGTATTGTTACATTGAATCATTGATTGGTGCTTAAACAGAAACAATTATTTGAGCAAACATAGACTCAGAAATGAAATTACTTGAAAATAAGATTACATTCTAGCACTGGACATATGAAGTTGAACATTACTGATGGGGAAGCAACAACCTACTTAAGTCTCCACAAAAGCCACAAACTCTCCTCAGTTCTCTTGTACCTAACCTGAAGTAACACCCCACAAAGGAGGGGGAAAAGTGAGTGTAATACCCAATATATATATATATACACTCATATATATATATGTGTGTGTGTGTGTGTGTGTGTATATATATATATATATATATATATATATATATATATATTAGGTATTTTATATATATTATATAGATATAGATATACAGATATATACACATATAGATAGACATAAGAGAATGGGGAAGTAAGAAAATAGATCTTTGAATGTGTCTTCCTCAATAATAATTCTTCCAAGGCAGAGCAAAGAATCAAAGGAAGAAGAAAACAAACACCTTTTAGCAGAAATCAGTGAAAAGTTCTGACAAAGGATGAAGAAAATAGTTGATTTCAAAGAGGAAATGAAGCAAAATTTCAGAGTAAATTCCCTAAATTTCAGGGAAATAAATAAAATAAAAACTACAAACTACCCAAAACAGCTGAAAATTTGCATGACAGATTCATCAAGGATACAGAACTCTCAAAAGGATGTCAGAGAGAAATACCTGAAATAAAAAGCTATTGAATCCACACATCTCATGAATGATCAGTATTAAGATAGAAGATCCAATACTGAGAACAAAAAATGAATTGCAATAAAAATCTTAAGAAGCCAAAAAGAAACTAACAGAACAAGAGAAGACTGTCCATAAGCTAATAGACGAAAACAAGATCAATCTAGTACTAATCAGTTAGAAAATAATTAAAAGTGTTCACAGATGGATTCACTAAGATGCTTACACAAATTATGCAAGAAAATTTCCCAAATATTAGAAAATAGTTTAAAATACAAGTAAACAACAATTATAAAACACCAAACAATGAAAGGACAAGTTCATCAAGGTATATATCCTTATAAAATTCCACGTCATGCAGAAAAAAAAAAAACAAACAATATTTTAAAGGCAACTAGAGGGGGAAAAGATCACATATAAATGTTATCAAGTTAGATTGTATAGATACAATATATAACAATATATTGTATAAGTAATATATTGTAAGCCCTAAGACTAAATAGCTTCCAAACCAGAATAACTTACCCAGCAAAGATATCCTTCAAAATAGATGGAGAAATAATGTATTTCTACTAAAAATACAAGCTCTGAAGGTAAATGAGTATTAGTTCACCTCTGAAGAAAGTACTAAAAATCTAACTTTAATACAGATAATACAGAAAACTAATAAGCTCAAAGGGCAATAGGCAACAACAACAGCCAAAGTCATCAGGAAGTAAAGGATACACCAATAGATAAAGAAGGCCATGCTGGTAAATTATCAACAAACCTCAACAATATCTCTCAGTGATAATGGCCTCAACTCTCCAACTAAAAGACACAGATTGGCACACTATTATCAAAAAGTGGTATCTAACAGTCTATGCCATTTAAGAAACTCACTTAAACAAAACATATTAGCAATCTAAAAATTAGAGAATTTAAAACAACATTTCATGCTAGAGGATCCCCAAACTAAGTAGGGCTAGTAATTCTACTATCAGAGATGGTAAACGTTAGAGGGGACAAAGTTCACTACATCCAATAATAGTGAATAATTCAACACTGATAAATATATAGGCACCAAATGCTGCACCTCTCTTCATGAAACAGAACTACTGACATAAAAATATCAAATAAACACCAACACAATCACAGAAAAGGATTTTAATACCTCACTTTCACAAAGCTAGAGGTCAATGAAAAAGGTAATGAAATTTTAGAGCTGAATCACATGCTTAAACATACTGATTTGACAGAAAAATACACAATATTCCACCCCTCTGTAACAGAGGACTCATTCTTTTAAGCATCACTTGTACTTTTTCTAAAAAAGATCCCATACCAGTCCACAAAGCCTGCTTACATAAATATAGAAGAATATTTTCTATTTCACATTATCAACTATACATACTATTTAAAAGGAAAGGGGGTCTAGGGATAAATAATGAGGGGGGAAAGAATGTGACAGTAATAAAGAAAAGGAAACAAAGCTTATGTATATAGAGGGTGGGGATTGCAGGTTGAGGGGAAATGGGAAAACATGAGAATCAAGTCATGTCATATTCTGGTACAAACTCTCAATGTTGAATGCGATGATGAAGTGTATTTATAATGTACCAATAAAGATTTGAATTGAAAAAAAAAGAGTAGATATTACCCAATGCGTACTATCAGACCACTGTACAATAAAAATAAAAAAATCAGAAACAAAGAAAATTTCAGAAAAAGCAAAAGTCCTAGAAAATTAATTATATGCCACTAAACAAACAAAGGTTACAGAAGAAGCAAAAGAAGTAAACAATTTCTGGGAGTTAATGACAATGACGGTACAGCTCATCAAAACCCCTGGACTACTATGAAAGTAGTTCTAAAAGGAAAATTCACCACAACTAGTCCTCACATTGGGAAAACAGCAAGCTCAGACAGTCGACATTATAGCCCATTGTAAGAGACTTGAGAAACAACAAATCAGCTCAAACCTACATTAACAGGGAAATTATTAAATATGATGAGAATGGAGGAATCATCAGTTTTTAAAAGCTTGGGAACTGATGGATTCATCACTGAACTGCAGAAGACCTCTGAGGATGTTTTATCACAACTACTTTGCAAGCTGTTTTGTGAAACTGAAAATGAGAAAGTGATCCTAAATTCATGGAAGCCGAATCACCTGGATCTCAAGACTGGCTAAAGATCTAAAGAAAACAGAACACTATATATCATTCCTTTAATGAACATAGATGCAGAAATTATCAGCAAGATATAATCAAACAGAAAGCATTATAGTATCAAATTATGATTCATCCTGATCAAGTAGGTGTAGATCCAAGGATAGATCAACATATATAGCTCAGTAAATTTAATAATTCATGTAAAAATAAGCCTGGAAAAGAACATATAGTCATATCAGTAGATGCAGAAAAGACTTTTGACAAAATGTAACACCACTTCATGATGAAAAACCCTGAGAAAACAGGTAGAAAAGGATCACACTTGAGTATGATAAAACCCATATAGAACAAAAGTAGCCAGCATTGTACTAAATGAGAAAACATTGAAGTGCTCCTTTTAAAATCAAAAAGAAGACAAGGATTCCATATCATTCCTTCTTTTCAACATACTACTTGACATATTAGAGAACTTAGGCAAAACAATAATAATAAAAGGTTATATATAGGAAAAGTACTCAAATCATTCGTTATTTGCAAATGACATGATAAACTACATAGGATATCCAAAAAGCACTACCAAATAGATCTTAGAATCCATAATAAACTTCAGTATTGTAACAGGAAACAATATCAACACACAAAAATCATTAGAATCTGTGTGCATCAGCAGTGAATGAGAAAAGAAGAAAATTATGAAAATAATACCATTTAGAGTATCTTAAAGACAGATCAAATACCTAGGAATTAGCCTAACCAAGAAAGTGAAAGATCTCCACAAACAAAAAGACAATGACCTGAAAAAGAAGACTAATAAGACATTAGAAAATGGAAAGCCATCCCCACCTCCTGAATAGACAGAATCAATACTGTCAAAATGGCCATACTCTAAAAATTATTATATAGATTCAGTGCCATTCCAATCAAAGTACCAAGAGCTGGGGTGAGGATTTAGCTGAGTTTTTCCAGTGGCTGCCTTGTAAGCACAAGGTTCCTAGTTTGATCCTGGTAACCACATACAATAATGATGGGTGTGGAGACTTACACCCAGCAGCAATCAGAACCACATATCACAGTATCGGGTGTGGAGGCTTATGCCTATAATCCCAGAACTTTGAGGAAGAAAAAGGAAGATTGCTGAGTTCAAGGCTGAGCTCAGGGCCAGTCTGAACTACAAAAGTAAGACCCTGTCTCAAAAAAAGAAAAAAAAAATGCCAACAGCTTACTTTATAGATCTTAAAATCATAAAATTCATAGAGAACTGGAACAGCAAAAGTTAATTGAACCAAGAAGAGCAAAGTTGGAGGCATAATGATGCCTGACTTTAAGCTATACTACAAAGCAACAGTGATAAAAACGTCATGGTACTAGAACAAATACAGATAGGTCAGTCAAGGGAAATAGTTTGTTTTTATAAGTTGTTATTGTAAAAGTCATTTAATGATGGTTGATGATGAGAAGGCTACTAAAAATGAGTTTCAGAATAGTTCATTTTTATTCTTTTGTGACTTTAAGTACCTGTGTGGTCACTTGACAACTCAAATCACAAAACTACTTAATATGGTTATAACTAATATTTACTTTTTTGAACTTCATCCAGAATAAGGTACACATCTAATTTTATAATTTTTTAAATTGATATTACTAATACATTTTGTATATGCATTATGATGACAATCAACATTAAGAATTTGTACCAGGAAATGACACATCTTGGTTCTCATTTTTTCACTTTCCCCTGCGCTCCCTGGTAGAAAAATTAATCCCCTAGAAATGCTCACCAATAATGAAGTTCTTGGACAAAATAAACACATATAAGATAGTGCTAAGAAGGGCAAAGTCAGAATTAGCTATATGCCAGAGTATGTGTTGAACTGTGCCCACAAAGATTCATGAACACTACAGAATGTGATTTTATTGAAAATAGTCTTGGAAGCTGCAATCAGTTAAGATTAACTCACACTGAATAAGGCTCTGAATCCAGTGGCCAGGGTCTTACCAAAGGGTTGTGTGAAGGCACACGCACATAGGGGAAAGCTCTGTAATAATGGAGACAGATTAGAGCAACGTTATTTGAATCCACAATCCAAAGATTTTCACAAGTTTAGTTAGGAATGAGCAGAAAAGAATCCCACCTTTCAGAACAGTGATGATAACTCTTTTGGAGACCAAGTGCCCAGATTGCAACCCAAATCTCATTTATCCAAAGTGCAGAC
>PVIR01042284.1:0-12312 GCA_004026965.1 Petromus typicus | reverse complement strand
TTAAATTTGGGTGGGCTGATTTTTTTCAGCTCTTTATATATTCTAGATAATAGCCCTTTGTCTGAGGAACAGCTGGTAAAGATTTTTTCCCACATTGTTGGTTGCCTGTTTGTACTGTTGGTGGTTTCCTTTGCTGTGCAGAAGCTTTTTAAAAGAATGAGGTCCCATTTGTTGATTTCCTTAGCCATTTCCTGTGCTATAGAAGTTTTGTTCATGAAGCCTTTCACAGCAGGATTATCTTAAGTAGTTCCTGTGCTTCACATTATCGAATGTCTTGTAAATGGTTTCCCAGCGAGTTACAGTTTTGCATTACTGTTGGCTGATATTGTTTTAGCAAGACAATAGCACAGAATCATTGTGTAGTATTTCTGCTAGTCTTCCCTGCCTAGGCTTGGTGAACAGCCTAGTTCACATGCAAATCTTGTTAGTAAGCCCTGTCTGATGGAGATGAATATGCATTTTCTCCTTGTACTCATGCAAATTAATACCCAGGTCACTCCTGCTATTTAAGTTCTCTGTTTCTCTGTTGCTCTCAGCCCAGCATATGTATTTTTCATATGTGGCTTACAGTTATCTATAAGTGTCCGTCAATACAAATTATCAATTGAACTTTATTGGACTATTGTTGACAGGTATTGTCTGACAGACTGCTTGAAACTTCCTAAGAATATTGTCATATATTTTCTTATCAGTATTTTCCTCCAAAGCCCAGTATTTCTCCTCCTCCTTCTCATCATAATTATAAACTTGAGTATTTAAAAAAATTTTTTCTCTATATATCATCTTAAAATATTAGAATGTGTGAGATCATAGTTCTGTTTGTGCTAAGTTGAGAATTCATTGTATGAGAAATTAGGCATACATATGCATTTTATCTAATTTATTGTTAATGATTCTACCAAAGACTTATTCTCACTATATCTTCAGGTAATATTTTTGTAATAACTCTGTTGTCTTTGAAATTTTTCAAATTTAATTTAGTTTTTACATCATAATAAAAAGAATTAACCGAATTTGTAAATTTCTTATCAAATGATACAGCTTGTATTGAAATGAAAAAAGTGTTTTCAATTTTGTGTGTACATTTCTCATCAAATTTTATAGTTTATGCAGCATTCAAATGAAAATATTTAAGACAGTTTTTAGTAATTAACACGTATCTTTTATTCTAAGAAGATTGCTTTGCTTTGTATTTTCAAATTACTTCTAACTCGTATTCTAGAGTTTGTATTTCATGTGTTTGCACGCACTTGCTTTTCTGAGTCCACTAGGTCCTCTCCCTATGAGTCACTGGTCTGTTCTATGTTGACTTACCGTTATTGTAGAACTGAACTGCGGCTGCCTACTGGACATGTTTTGTCATCTCTTTAGAAAATAATGGACATTTTTGTACTTAAATGGACATACCTTGACGATATCCTCATAAGTGAAATAAATTGGTCACAAATAGGTACATATCTCAACCTTTCTCTGGTTTGAGAAAATAAAGATGCAAATGAGTCCTAGAATTGTATGTTACGTATTGTGAAACAGAAGATGCTCAAAGTAAAATAGGGTGAAGGGGTAAAAATAATGAGATTATAACAAAAAGTAAGGAAACAAATTTTATGTATACGGGGGTGGTATGGTGGGTAGGGCTATAGGAAAAAACGAGAATTAAGTTGTGTCTTATAGTGGTAGAAATCCCCATATGGAGTGCAATCATGATGCGTATATGGAATGTACCAATATAGAGTTAAATAAATAAATAAATAAATATTACTGTTCCTTGAAAAGCCAAAAAAAAAAAAAAAAAAAAAAAGAGAGAGAGAGAGAGAGAGATAATAATGGACTTTCAATTTGTGGCAGTTTTCACATAGCGTTTGTTTCACAGTTTTTCTGATAGTTTATGTCCCTCATTCATATCCAGTTTATGTTTGAATATTCTCTAGTTCCAAGTGTTTGTGAATTTTTTGGAGGGAGGAACCTATTTACGTTTCCTTTGGAATTCAAATGGAGTTTTCCCTTTTCTATCATCCAATCTCACTTGTGTATGACACTTCTGATATTTTTATATTTGCACAGCTTTCTACTTTTCTTTAAAAAATGAGTTCATTGACACAATTTTAGAACATTATGTTCACATTCATCACTGAGAATCTGAACTTCTCTATGACATAACTTGATTCCTTTTTTTCTTCCCTTCAATCCCCACCCCCCCATATATAAGCCTTGTTTCCATTTTCTCCATTTTTACCATCAAATTTTTCTTTGCCTTCTTTATTTTCCCTGCATCCACCCACTTCCTCTTTTCCCTTTGAACATTTTCTGCCTATTTCACAATACCTATCATACATTCAAGACCTCATTTACACCTTCAGCTTCTCGTGCTAGAGAATAATGCAGTATTTACAGATCTGTGTCCTATTTCTTTCACATGATTATGGGCTCAATGTGCATTTATTTAGCTATAAATGTTTCTAATGTATCATTCTTTGTGGCCAAGTAATACCCTATCTTATTAAATAATCACATCTTAGCCTCTTTAACAAATGGTGCTGGAAAAACTTCATTTCAACCTGTAAAAGATTACAACAGAAATAGATATTTTACCATGTACTAAAATGAAATTGAAGTGGATTAAATGTCTAAATAGGAAAACACAAACACTAAACCTGTTGGAAGATTAGTTAGGTAGAACCACTGGAGATGTTAGTGCAGAGAAAGACTATATGAACAAAATCACAGCATCAAGGGAACAAGCAGAAAGAATGAACATCTGGGATCTCCTCTTAAGAAAAAGCTTCCTGACAAAATATAAATGACAAGCAGAGTGAAAAGACAGCCTACAATGTGTAAAAAAGTTTTGCAAACCATTCCTCGGAAGAAGGATTATTATCTACAAAATATAATGAACTTCAAAAACTCAGGCCCCCTCAGAGTTGAAGACTCAAGGCAAAAGTGGGAATATGAAGTGAACATTTTTCAGATGAAGTAAAGGCAGCAAAGAAACATATGAAAAAAATGTTCAACATCATTGGTCATTCAACAGATGCAGATGAAAACAACTCTGAGATTCCACCTTATTCCAGAAATAATAGCTGCTAGCAATAAATCAACCAAGAACAAATGTTACTGGCACAGTGTAAAGAAAGAGCCCATCTCCACAGCTGCTGGGAATATAGGTTGGTGCGAGCACTGTGGTATTCAGGGTCGTGATTCCTCAAAAAGCCTAAAAGAGAGGTTTTGTGAAACTTGCAATTTTTAAAAATCAGTGTTTCATTGCAAATTTGTCATTCTGAAATTCTTCTGCTTAATATTTGATGAATATTTCTGTTTCTATGAACACTTTGTAAGTATTTGTTATTTGCATACTGAGATGTTTGAACATTGAGCAATGAATTATCTAAATTCACTATTATGTAATATTTTTTCTGTGGCCGACAATAATAAAAAAATAATGGATTTCCTTACGTGCTGAGCTGCTTTTGTGTCATTTCATTGTGGAGTGAGTTTAGGATCTTAATTAAGTCTCTTTCCCCACATGAGTTTCCGATGTTGGATTCAGTCACATCAGCCAACAAGTTGCTGATGGTTCTCATGTCAGCCATGACTCAGAGCTCATCTGAGACTATCTAATTCTCACCCTGCCAGTAAGTGGTACACAAATAGGTCTGAAGAGAAAAACTTAAACTATTGGGAACATATTATTTAGGTTTAATCCTTGTGAGTAAATGAGTTCTTTATTTGAAGCAGTGTTGTGAATGTCCAAAAGAGAAAAGTCTTTCAGTCAGCCACAGAAATTGGGATCCAGAGAAGACCTAGATGAGCAGTCAGACGTGAAGTCACACCCTCACTTCCACTCACACAGAAACGAACCCAAACATCCTCCCGCAGTTTCATGAATCGGTGAGACAATGTGAAAATCTGTAGTCACTGCTGAATTAGTCTTAAACAACAAAGTCACACCAGTGATTAGGATGTAGTAACTTGCAGCCGCATACACAATGGGGGAAGAAAAAAGAGAGAGAATGTGTTTTCCCTGAAAGAACAATGCAGCATTGTGTGTCTTGGCAAATAAATGAAAGAGAATGATACATGTGAGGAAAGGAGGTAGTTCTGTCCTTCAAACAGGGGGAAAAGGTAATAGAGATATGTGAAGTATCATCCAGTACTGGGCTCAAGAGCTTAGAAGGCAAGAATATGAAGTAAATATCAAGGAAACCCATAAACATGTTATTAAGACAAGGATTTCTATGAAAATGGTCAATAAAATAGGCACCACTGAAAACATTTAAGCAAATGAAACAAATTTAGGAAATCTTTATAAGATTTATTTAATTAAAATATAAATGGTAATGACACAAAGGTTGTGAAATAAAATAGGTTGTAATGTTGTACAATATACTGATAGAGTTCAGCCGTGCAGTGAAAGAATAGACTTTGCAACATATGGTGATCCTGAGTGTGTTTAAAATGTTCCTTCCTAAAACTTAATAAATATTTAGTCTACCTAAATATTCTTTTACAAAATAAAATCTAGATGAACTAGTTTATTTTTATTCAGTTTATATTAGCTTGTTGTAAATACAAACATGTGCAAAGAATAATCCTGGGTATGTCACTAAAACTTGCATAGTGTCTTCTTTTATCTTTCCTGATTGGCGAACAATATTATCTTTACCAGAAGATACGTATTATTTTCACTGATCAGCACTCATTTCCCATTACATACACTAGTTAGGGGAATTACAACACAATTTCCATTGTGTTGAGGCTGCTCATGCTGCAGGTCTAAGTTCGGAGCTGCCTGTCCAGGAGACTGTGGGAGGCAGAGTACGGATCTCTGAGCAAAGAGGTTGATAAAGGAGCCGGATGGAAGCTGGCTTTCATGCCCGTGGTGGGGTAAGTTCTCGCAGTTAGGGTGGGTGACATTTTAGCCTCATCTCATTGGTTGTGAGCTTACATGTGCCATTGGCTGGTACAGGACAGACTGCACGCGACATTGGTTAGAATGGTGCACTGATTTCCACCTATGACACAAGCAATTCTAACAATGCTTCTTAAGAATTCAAATCTTTTGTGGTACATTATGAATACTGCTTTTTAAGAAGCCAGGTACTTCTAAGCTCCAGGAGCCCAGTCTGTGTAGACTCCGGCCTCGACTGTAGCAAAAGCCGCGGAGCCCAAAGAATTCTGTAGTGAGGGCCGGGGATATAGCTCAGCGGTTCCGGCGCCTGTCTTGCAAGCACAAGGACCCGGGTTCGATCCCCGGTAACCACATAACAATACTGGGTGTGGAGACTCACCCCAGCGGCAACTAATACCACATACCACAGTGCCGGGCGTGGTGGCTCACGCCTGTAATCCCAGCACTCGGGAGGCAGAGGCAGGAGGATTGCTGTGATGTGAGTTGGAGGCTGAGCTCAGGGCCAGCCTGAACCACAAAGCGAGACCCTGTCTCAAAAAACCTTAAAAAAAAAAAAAAAAGAGCTCTGTAGTGAAAGCAACGGAGTTTACACAGTTAAACCAAATTGGTGACAAAGGTAAAGGAAAGTTGCTGCTTTAGACCCTTCCAAGAAGCAAACCAAAGCTTTACTTGAGTGGAAGCTTTCACTAATTTGGTTTTTCACCTTTCAGTTTTTTTAAAAATAGCTAAAACACAGCCCTGTCCACACTCACCCATGTCCTGATGTACATGAAGTGATGGATAAGTTCACTTGTTTTATTTAATAAGTGGAAAATCTAAATAAAACCGGCACTTCACATCTCATCCCATAAAAGTACAGTATATCATTGACAATTTTTAGTGAAATTAAAGTATTCGAATCAGAGCAGAGATCTCCTTAAATCCAGAAGACATGGCTCAGGGCCGTGTGTGTGCACTGAGCTGCAGTGAGCTCCAGCGACTCCTGCAGAAATCTCAGGTCAACAAGAGAACCCGCACTGCGCATGCGCCGTGCTCCGCTCCCAGAAAACAGTCCACCAGAATATCGTTGGCTCCAGAGATGGCTACTATTGCTCTCGAATTTCTAATTCTTAAAATGTATGTAATATATGAAGAGGCTACAAGATTCTCTAATGGATACCTGCACTAAAAGAAGAATTCCGTTGAGGAAGAGGAAAGCACGAAGAAGTCTATTTCATTGACGTCAGCATTCACTACTAAGTTTATCAGAGTTCACGTTGCTCTCATTCAAAATGAAGACAAGAGGGTTTTTATGGCAACAGCAGAACTTACTTTCCAGGTTTTTAAACCTAAGAACTTTTTTTATCTTACTGAAGGTAATTCAGAATTACATCATAAAAGTTGAGAGAATAATTACTACTAAACATGGACAATATTGTAAAAATATTTCAGTTGTAGAATTCAATGCAACAAATAGAATCAAAGAGAGAACTGCATGTGTACTATCTTTTGGTTTATTTTTTCACTCGTAAATTGATATATTATTTGTCTCAGTTGGTATTGTATATCAACAGATAAATAGTACATTATATTGTTGATGGTGAATGCAAGCTATTGTGAAAGATAAAATTCCTGAATGTACTCAGACAAAATGAAAACAGGATAAAGAGACACACACTTGCAATCACAGCACTGTAGGACGTTGAGGCAGAAATCTCACAAGTTTCAGCTCAGCTTTGCCATTTAACACATTAGAGAGAAGCTGTCTCAATACTATAAACCTAAACGCATGATTAGCGGACTGAGGATGTGGCTCAGGGGGAAGCCCTGGGTTCAAAGCTCAGTACTACAAAGAGTACACAATTAACACTGAATTGTGTATAAACTACACGGTGGATTATTGTTCTTCTTCTACTTCCAAACTATCTCCACTTTTCATATTTATATGCCAAATAATTCATTCAAGCAAAAATCCCTTAAAATATGGTAAATGTTTGCTAAACAAATGTTTTTTTAAATTTGTAAAGCATTCCTGAAGTGCAGACAATTCTATAATATGACTGAGAAAGTGGTAAAAGGCAAGTCAGAGAAAAAAATATCATTTAGATGATGTGGAAATAAAGAGCTAATCTCAATAAAATGTCAATATATCAATGAAAACATATCTGCACACGTTGAGTCCTGTCACACTTGGAATAAACATGAAGAAAATAATGCTCTTCTACACGGCTGCTGGAAATACTGATCACTTTATTTGTCTAGGACTCTGATCATAGGCCCAATATGACTTCAAATTGCATAGCTTTGAATGTAGCCATTGCTTTTGGCAAAATTCTCTTGCTTTTATGAGAAAATGTACATCTATGGCAGCAATATATCTCTCTCAAAGATCTAATATCATCCTTATAAAAACTGAAATGAACCAATTGAAAAGTTAGGAAGACGCAAATTTGATGCAAAGATACTTTGTTAGTTTTCAAAGTGTAACACTGTGTAGGGATAAGAAATATCATGATGATACTGAGGTTTATACACACATATATAAAAATCTTTTCTTATGTAAAATATAATGAAACATAGAGCAAAACTATGACTATTGGTAAATACATGTAATAATAATCACCAGGTTATTATGAAAACTAATTTATAATTACTGTGGCTACTTCATGTATGCATACCATATATGGGAAATGCCAGCTGTAATGATACATGATTCTATTTACAGCAAATTGGGATACTGAAGCCAGATTTTATGAGTGCAAAATATTTGGTCAACATAAGCAACATAAGGGAACCTTATCTTGAAAGTATATATTACCTTAAAATTATCTGAGGACAAAAATATGAATAAATATTTTATACACAACACTGAATATGAGGTAGGCACAAACACCTACTCTGGATGAAAGGTGCGCTTGTTCTTCATCCTGCCATCCCTTCTTCCAAGTTTGGACAACGAGTAAACACAAGACTTATGGCTCCACCATCTCACAAAAGACCACCACTCTGCTCACCTTGGCAGAGGTGACTCCACACACAATGTATGTGCTAATGAGAAGGGCAGCTATAGAGCTTAAGTGGAAATATTTGAATACTGAGAAAGGCATATGAATGAGAATGAGATTAGATGAGTTAATTTCAGAGAGTGTTGTCCCTACTTCTGGCCTGAATTGCAGATCCTAGGATACAGGGCCACTGAAGTGAAAGTAGGACACACTTAGTATTTCAATGTGTAACTGAATCCCTACAGTAATTTCTGCCATAAAACAAGTAGGTATGTAAGACATTTTATGCACCATGAAGAAAACATTATCAGACCCTAGTCTTTTGGAAATGGATATTTATCTTAGTCTCATAGTACTGTGTTCAATCCAGGGCTTGGATTGAGTTTGAAATAGAGACCTGTTACTATCACTCTGTGGAAAGTCAGGTATAATGAAGAGTTTATATAGTACAGTCAGGGGTAAGGCAGCGTTTCCTTCATGATCTAACACCAAAAATGAGAAAGTAAAATGTGAAACATTGTATTCTCCTATTCTCAAAAAATGAGAAAGGTAAGAAAATAAGAAATGCAGAACAGTTTTGAGTGAGTGAGCACAGAAGGGACAGGACAGGGACACAGATGGCATCGGTCTGTCCATCCACAAGTCCCAGGCATTTCGGATCCTGAATGTCAAGCTGAAAATAAATGAAAAAGGCACTTACTCTAGCATAAAGTTCTGCACGGAGGGCCTCCAAGGAGGGAAATGAAAGAGGTAACTGCAGGCATACAGGGAGAAGAAACCCACGATCACCACGTCTCCGTCCTTGTGCACACTGCTGCTCCTGCTTTGAAAGCAGCCATCACGAGAAAAGTGGGACACTATGAGGGGAAGCTGCAAGAAGAATAAGAGAATACACAAAAGGCACATCTTATCTGTGTCTACAGATGCTTAAGTCTGTAGTAAGATGGGTTGTGCGGTGTTGGCTATGTGAACAGGAATCCTGTGTAGGTGAGTAGGTAGGGAGCAAAGTACATGCATGTGAATAAAAGTGCATGCGGTTTATGCTCTCATAAAGGATGGGCACTTTAAAAATCATGACTTTTTTCAAGCAAACATCCATCCTCCATGTCCTTGGAGGAATTTCTCACCCCTGGCCCTGAAGCTCTGCACCTGAGGTCTGGTGTCCCTCAGAAAAACACAAGTAGGAAAGTGTTTGAAGAGCAGCTTCTGCACCTCCAGGCACCATGATTTCTCTCTCCTCATTTGCACCCAGTTCCCAGGAGCCTCCTCCTCCTGGGTGGATTCTGTCCCAGCCCCCGTAAGAGGCTATTTGCATGGATGCCGCTTGGGGTGATGCAAATGGGCTGCACCAGAGGACTCACTGCTTTGTGTTTTTGAAATAAGCTGGAGGGAACCAAACTCAGTGATGAAGACTGAGGCACTAAGCTCCCCAGGGCTCAAGACAAGAAGTTACAGCCTCACTCATCTAAGAGTCAGACCAGCCATAGAACCTGCCTTGTATTGCTCATTCTTTTCCACGTCATGTATACAGTTCTATAAAACTTCCTGGTACACATTTGGCCAGGCATGATGTCCCATGCCTGTCATCCCAGCGCTCGGGAGGCAGAGGCAGGAGGATGGCCATGAGCTCAATGTCAGTCTTTGATACACAGTGAGCCAAGGCTAACCTGAATTACAGAGTAAGGTCATGTCTCAAAACAAAGAGACCCAACTACACATATCTCCATTCCCTACAGAGGCAGTAATCACACTTCATCCAGAGAGTCCAAATTGAGGAATTCAGGTTAAGAAAGTCATATGTTCGATATCTTAGGTCTTCTTCCTAAACTTGATGATTCCCTGGCTTCCTATATTGTCCTAATTCATTTCTAGAACACAACCTGGGGCCTGCATTCTTAACCCTTTTATGACAATACATGAATTTGTTCACCATAAACCAAAGCAACAAAACTAAAGTGTCCGTTTGCATTTTTCAATAACAGAAATAAATATGTCCAAGAGTTACATTTGAATTTATAGCACTGAAGTTCTGTGGAGTTTGCAAAGCAGGGTGTGTGGCATAAATACTCAAAAAATTCTTTGCTCACAATTTTTTGAGTATTTATAGCAGGCTCATGTGAATTTTATTATAAAGACACTTCAATTGTTTTATATATGTTCACTCTCTACTAAAGAATTACTGGATTGGTGGAGAAGGGTCAGAGTACAGACACTGCTTTTAGATGAAGCAGGAGTATGTTGTGCTGTTTTGTTTCAACTGAAGGAGTGAAAAAACAACAAAAAAAACCAAAACAAAAACCAAAACAAAAACAACAACAACAACAACAAAAACACCCAATTACTAGATTCCCACCTTAAAAAAGGTTTCTATGCTCTCCACAGTCTACCTGGCATCTATTTTTGGTAGATTTCTTGATAGCTGATATCTCAGCATTTTCATTTGCATCTCTCAAATGACCTGTCACATTGAACATTTTTTTTTTCACATTTCTCTGCATTTTTACTTCTTTGTAGGAAAAAGGTCTGTTCATTTCAGATGATCACTTTTGAATTGGGTCTTTAAATTTGAGGGACCAGTTTTTTAAAGTGCTTTTTATATTCTAGATAGGAGTCCTTTGTCTAAGAAAGAGCTCGTAACATTTTTTCCCACATGGCAGATTGTCTTTCCACTCTGCTGGTGGTTTCTCTGGCAGTGCAGAAACTTTTGAATAAAAGGAGATTCAGTTTTTGATTCTTTCTGCTACTTCCTGTGCTACTGAGGTTTGCTTCCTAATGTCTTTCTCTGTGGCAGTGTCTCCAAGAGTTCTACCTAACCTATCTTCCAGCAGGGATAGTGTTTCTGTTTTAATATTTAGAACTCTAATCCACTTCGATTTTAGCTTAGTTCATGGTGAAATATGTAGGACTAGTTTTAATCGGTGGCAGATTGAAACCTTATTTTTCCAGCACCATTTTTAAATTAGCTATATTTTTTCTGGTGAAAGTGTTTGTCTCCTTTGTCAAAGGTGAGGTGCCTTGGTATATCTGGGATTGTGTCTAGATCTTCTAGTCTATTTTTTTGATCTGCACATCTGTTTCTCTGTATCATGCTATTTTTTATCGCAGTGGCTCTGTAGAGTAGTTTCAAGTTGGGGACTGTATCACCACTGTTGATCAGAATGTAGATTGTTCCACCACTGTAGAGATCAGACATTGTGTAGATTTCTCTAGGATTACAGTTGCTTTTCCCTTCTGGGTATCTTCACAAAAAATTAAAAGTGTCATACCACAGAGACATATGTGCATGCAAGTGTATAGCAGCACAGTGTGTAGTACCTAAATATTTAAAATTGATTTTATCAGAACATTTTATAAATACATCATGAACACACTCGACATTGAGATTTTGTACCAGTATATGGCTTCTCATTTTTCCCATTCCCCAGCCCACCTTACACCTCCTGCCTTCTGTATACATAAGCTTTGCTTCCTATTTTTAACCATCAAAATTTTTCTTTCCCTTTTCTACTTCTCTCTTTGAATATTTTCTATTTCCCAATATCTATCACACATCCTAGAGCTCATTTGCATTTCCAGTTTCTCACAGCAGAGAAAACATACAGTATTTACACATCTGTGACCTCTTTATTTCACTTATGATTAATCCCTCAAGGCACATCCATTGGAGTAGAAAAGACTCAAACTTATCATTCTTTATGACGTAGTAATAGTCTGCTTGATTGTTGAAAAGCCACATTGTTCTCTATCCAGTCTCCAGTTGATGGTCATTTGAGTTGTTTCTAAGTTGAACTATCACAAACTTAGCTGCAATAAACATGGGTGCCCATATGTCACTGTGATGTGAATCTTTTAATTCTTTTATGTATATACCTAGCAGGGGAATAGCAGGGAACTCTAATTATACTTTTGTGTGGAATCTCCACACTGACCTACAGAGTGATTTCATCAGTGTAAATTCCCACCAACAGTAGAAAAGTGTCCCTTTCTCCCCTCAGCCTTGCCAACATTCGTTATTGGTTAATCTTGCAATAGCCTCCATTCTTCGTGGAGTGAGATGAAATCTCAGTGTGTTCACCTGCATCTCTTGAATGATCAATGATTTTGAGAGTTTCTTCATATCCTTATTAGCTGCAAATCCACTCTGATAAGAACTGCATAGTACTGGTAAAGTAAGAGACCTGAGGATCAGTGGAACACATTAGAAGACCCCGAAACAACTATAAGCCACCTCATCTTTGACAAAGGAGCCAAATATCCTCAATAGAGGAAAGATGGCCTCTTTAGAAAATGATGCCAGAAAATGAGGTTTTAAGTTACCAAAGACTAAAGCTAGATATAGCGCTTTCAACATGCACTAACATAAAATCAAAGTGGATTAGAGACCTAAATATTAAAGCAGAAACCCTAAACCTACTGCAA
>PVIR01042283.1:0-12308 GCA_004026965.1 Petromus typicus | reverse complement strand
TTTCTAGAAAGCTAGAATGAGAACATATAACCTGTATAAGAATCTATAGTAATATTCCCTTTGGGGGTGTTGCTTTTTTATCTTAAAGGTTAAAATAATGCATAATTGATACACAGATGTGTTTCATGTCAAAGTTTAATAGTTTGCATCAATCAAACATTAACTCGTGCTGATTAGTGTCAGTTCTAAAATCATCACACATTGAAAATCATTCTAAGGTCATAACACAGGATTTATTGCAACTTACTTGCAAAATCAAGATTTGGGGGTATTATACACCTGCTTCCCACCCCATGAAACAGAAAGTATCTTTATATAAGTTGAGTTTAGTTTCATAAATACTCACCTTTTATAAGACTGATATGAAGTCTTCCTGACCTAAAACAACTCAAAATATAGATGATAAGTTGATTAGGTCCATTAATTGTTATTTTGTCTATTTCATAAAACCTTTCTTTCAAAGAAGAGAAACGATAATATTCCATCTATAGAGTGAACATGAGAAAATATGGAAGTCAGAGGTCAAAGTGTGTCAGAGGTCAAAGTGAGTCAGAGGTCAAAGTGTGTCAGAGGTCAAAGTGTGTCAGAGGTCAAAGTGTGACTCCTCAATATACATACGTTGAAGTTCTCTTAGAATATTAACTCTATTTAAGAAGGTAATCACATTAAAATGACCAACCCCTTTAAACCTGAGGTAGGCCCTATCTTGATAGTGGTATCATTGCAGAAAGAGAAGTTCAGTTTAGACCTCTGAACACAGCAGAATGCTGCGTGAAGAAGAAGGTGGATATCAGCATGGAAAGTCTAGAAAGCAAGGAGCTGGCATTGTGTGACCAGATGCTGGGTGAGACGCACAGAGCAGAATCCTCTGCAGACTGAGCGGATCCCTCCTTGTATTCCTTTACTTTTACAATTTCAATCAGGGAGAACCATTAAACAATTAGCTTGAAATACTCAGTTTTTGATAACTTGCTCTGGCGGCGTTGGAAAGCCAATACAGCAGTTGTTAGCTTTCTGTATTCTGACAGAATTCTCTGGATCCTCCAACGTATTTTCACGTGTAGGGAGAATTGGTACATTTCCTGTCTCAGCACTCTGAGGATTTTATTACCAAACTGAGTTTTGCCATGGCTACTCAAGCGTGAGTAGTGTTTTCTCAAGTCTGACATTGTTACAATTTTTAAGTGAAACTGTATAATTCTCCATTTTGTTCTTATCATCTATTTCTCAGTCTAAATGTATGGTTTGAAGCTGTTAGAAAATTTTGCTTATTGATGAACCAACTATAGGCTTATAGTCACATATTTATCTTTTATATTTAAATGAAGTTTCCTCTAATTGACTTGAAAACTGAATTAATTATAATTTAATCATAGAAATAACATTTATTCACTAAAATATTATATATTACTATATATATTATTATATATTATATAGTATATACATTATATATATATTTTCTTAATGAAAAAAGTCTCCGTGAAAGTATTTGAAAACTACCATTCTATGGATTACATGTAAAAGCTTTGATTCTATAAAATGGAAAAAACTACTCTAGTCTTCAGTTTCATTTTGTGTTTTGATATGTTTATCTTTCTAAAAAAATTCAATTTTTTTACCTGGGCATGGTGTCTCATGCTTATAATCTCAGCACTCAGGAAGCAGAGGAAGGAGGATTGCTGTGAGTTTGAGCCTTGCCTAGGCTACACAGTGAGCTCAAGGTCAGCCTGAACTATAAAAATGAGACCTTGTCTCAAAAAATTTTCAATTTTTAAACTTTTATCATAGAAAATAAAGAACATGTAAAATTAGAATTACATGATTAAATAGCTCCCCCCAGGAATCAGTTAATAACTTTGAGAGTTGTCAGCATTTTCTCAGTCATCTTTTACCTACTTTTCCCATATCCTGCAACTTATAGTGAGTTGCAGTACTTTTCAAATTTGGGGGTTTTATGTTAACAGATGAAAGTATGCATATTTATCAGATTTTTAAGATATTTAGACAGGTCTTCAGGTGGTATTTCAACTCATATACACATTGTAAAACTTACAAATGAGAGTAACATATCTATCTCATATCTATTTCATAAAAATTTTAATACACATTCATGAGTCAAGGAAGTCAAAGATATTCATTTTTCAGATATTACAGTGTTTTGGGGCTTAGCTTATGTTTCAGTGTGAACATTGACATTTATCATTCATCACAATAATCACCAGAATTAAATCAGATGTAAAAACTGAATAAACCCTGAAAAAACTAATATGATATGGATAAAAAAATAGGTTTTTACCTTTAGTTAATGCCAATGGTTTTATAGTGACAGAACTTACTATCCCTGTGTTACAGATTAGACACCTGATTTCTATGTGAAGGTCTTGCTTGTCATATAAAGTAAGTAAAAAAAGCATCATGCTGTTCCCATGGTCCAACACTTGTTTAAAGGCTGAGAGTAAGCTGTATGATCTATGTTTATTAAATGGTCTTTCTGTTAACTGTTAACTGTATTTAGCTGATGCAGTATGTTGATCACTGTAGCCAATAACTAATATATTAGAATAGTTAATTACATTCTTGCTATCCAATTGCTAATTACTTGAATTGATGATAAAAATCATTTTGTTTTTGTCATATCAACATGGGTTTATGTATCAAACGTGTTGCTAGTTCTCAAAATGTGATTTTCCCACTGTGAAGCTGGTGGGTAAGTTCCCAGACTCCTGTGGGGGTAGCTATTGGCCCCCTGTGACCATCCCTGTGTTGAAGCCTGTGTAAGGAGGCTAACAATCCAATAAAAGTGTTATTCTTCCTTGGGTGATTCTGTGTTTTATTAGTCTGTTCAATTTCTGGGCATGATGCCTTAAGAGTCAATGATTTGTTTTTGCTTAAATATCTAAAAAATGCAATATTTGTGTCAATCTCGGTTCAGTCTAGGGTAAACTAAAACATTGTTTTGAAAAGATTCTTTCCTTCCGACATTCCTCTTGTGGTTATCAAATTGGATGCAGACTCCGTGTCTCTACCTAGCTGCATGTATTCCTGTCTTTAAATGGTTGCTGGGTTTGTCTTAAGCATAGTTGTAATGATCTTACTCTAAAAGAATTGTGCAAAATTAGGTCATCACAAGAGCTAAGTATATGGCATAGGAAAATTACTTAATGGCAGGAGAACCTTCATGCTGAAGCCAAACTCCTTCTTAGTTTTCTTTGTTTATGCAACGTGGTCACTGTGGCTTTTCAATGAACCTTGCAGAAGCTGCTTGAAATTTATGAACTGAGATTTGCAACTTTATCTCTTCATGGTGCTATTATTCATCCTCTGTTAATCAAACTCATCATGTATCTATCTCTATTGATCTGTCATCTATTATCTTAGTTACTTTTCTCATTGCTGATAGAAAATATTTGACCTCCAAAGTTAAAGGAAGACATGTTTATTTTGGTTCTCAGTTTCTGGAAGTTTCTGTACATAACTGACTGACTCAAAGTGGCTTGGCAGAGGGCATTGCAGAGCAGGTAGGAGGCAGCACAACATAAGTGGCAGTGGCAGCAGCAACAGCAGCAGCAGCAACAGCAAGCAACAAGCAGGGACCCTCTTTCTGTCCATTGTATCCTATCCAGGATACCCAGCCTTAAGGGCCTGAGCAAACATGCCCAGAGTGGGCAGCCTTAGTCCTAGCACCACACCAAGCATCAGTACCAGCATCATAGCCTTTATCTCAGTGTCACATTCCCTAGATCTAGCTATCTCCAAAGGGCCCATCTATGACCACATGAGATTATTGGTGGAACATCAGATACAAGTTGTAGCATTTGCCTTTTTGGTTTTTCCTAATATCATCTTTTCCAAAAGTATAGGGTAATTATTACCAGTCAATCATATTTAAACAGTCTGATGAAGATACTTGTAATAAGTGATTTGTTTTTTCAGTTTATCAATGAATCAAAATTGTATATATATATATATATATATATATATATATATATATATATATATATATATATATATATAAATAACTGGGTCCCTTATCACATACTTCTTTAAAATTTACATTTACTTTTATGGTGTGACTACTTCAAATCTATATTTTTCGATTGCAGGTGTGCAATGCATTATTACTGCCGAGCTGTGTTACCACAATCACTGTGCTGTACTTTGGGGACTTTAGACCTTACTCATCCCTAACTGAGAGTTTGTACTCTTGGATAAGAATCCTCAAGTTCTTCCACTTCCCATGGCTAGAGTTCAACATTCTACTTTTTGTCTCCGACTTCAGCCATTTTACATTGCAAATACAAGTGAGATCATGCTCCATTTGTCTTTTTGTGTATGAGGGCCTTTCTGTTACATTATAGAAACTAGAATAACACACACCCTGTTACCTTAGTGTCATAAAATTGATTGCAAATAGTTGTAAGATTGGCACTAGAAGAAGCAAAACAAAACAAAACAAAATGAAAAAACTACGGTACCCACCTCTCATTCCTTTCTGCACTACCAGACTTGACGTCTACGTATAACATTTTTTTCAAATTTTATTCTCTCAGGAATGTCTTTTCTATTGCTGTTTTCTGTATTTGCCATGTAAAGTTGACCCTTTTGTCTTTTTTTACTACTGTCATGTCCAGTGCAACTATGCTGCTCACTTACTTGTTTTTATGTGGATGACAGACTATATTCTGAGAATACCAATTTAGAATATAACCTATGGGCAGATAGTAATAGGTTTTATTTTTATTTATTTATTGGTACTGGAGGTCAAATGCAGAGCTGTATGATGCACTTTTTCTCTTTTTGCATTTACTTATTTTACATTTTATTTCATTATATTAGTACATGCTTATTATTTACACACTTCACAATCACCTTGAGGCATGGTAATATGTACATATTACAGCTTGTGTTTCCTGATCTCCCTTTACTCCTCGCCCATGACTCTCCTATCGTCTTTCACACACTTAATGATATTCTGTGTTACCTTAGCTCATGTTATGGCTTAGAATGTTTAAGCCGACTGGAGTTATTAGAATTGTATACATGACACATCTTTCTTCCTTCCTTTTCCCTCCTCCTCACCCTTTATCTTAGTTTCCTTGCACCACTTCCCTATTGGATGAGATCTGTCCTTTTTCACCCATCTTGTATCACATTCTGTCTGTACTTTGTTCCACTCAAATGAGATATACTATAGTATTTAAGCTTGTGTGCCTGTTTTATTTCACTCAGTATGATATCTAGGTGCATTGATTTTCATACGAATCCCTCAAATTTGCCATTACCGATAGAAAAATAATATTGTATTAAACATAGATGCCATATCTTATTTGTCTAATCATCTGTAAATGGATATATAGGCAGTTTCCATTATTTAGCTATTATGAATTGTTCTGCTATAAACACTGGTGTGCATATATCACTGTAGTATGATGATTTACTCTTTTGGGGGAAGATACCTAGCAGAGGAATAGCTGGTCATATGGAGTTTCTAATTTTCTTTTTTGGGAAATCTCCACACTGATTTCCATAATGGTTGTACTATTTTACATTCCCAGCAATAATGCAGGAGTGTTCCTTTTCACAGCAACCAGGCCAGCACTTGTTTTTGTTCGATTTCCTAATGACTATTGTCTTTTCTGAAGAGAGATCAAATCAGTATTATTTTAATTTGCATCTCTCAGAATTTCATTCTCATCCTGTTTATTGTTGATATATACAAATGCTAATGCTTGTCTTATGCTAATGTTGTACCCTGCTGCTTTGCTGAAATTGGTTATTAAACTCTAAGAGTGTTTTCACGAAGTTCTAGGGTCTTCTATGTAGAATGTCATGTCATCTGTAAATAATGATAATTTGAGTTCTTCTTTTCCTGAATGTATCTCCCTTTATTTCTTTCTTTTGTCTAATTGCTCTGTCCAAGGATGTAAATGCTATGTTGAATAACAGAGGAGATAGTGGGCCTCTTTGTCTTGTTCCGTATTTTAAGAGTAATGCTTTTAGTTTTCCCATTCATTGTGATGGTGGCTATTGATCTGTCATAAATATGCTTTATCATATTAAGTTATAGTCTTCCTATGTCTTTTCTTCAAGGTTTATGTGAAGAAAGGGTGTTAGATTTGTTGAGAGCCTTTTTTATGTCTGTTGACATGAACATGTGGTTTTTGACCTTGTCCATGTTGATGTGATGAATTACATTTTTAGACGTATGTATATAGAACTGTCCTTACAACTCTAGGCTGGAACCTACTAGGTCATGAAGAATCATCTTTTTAATAATGTGCTGCATTCTATTTATTACTATCTTGTTGAACAGTTTTGCATGCATGCGCATCAAAGCAATAGCCTTATAATTCTTTTTTCTGGTTCGGTCTTTATCTGGTGTGGGGATCAGGGTGATAGTGGCTTCCATAAATATTTTGGAAGACTCTATCCCTTCCAATTTCTTTGAAGATTTCTTGATTTTCTTGAGCATCAAGATTTCTCCTGAGGATCTTAGTGATATAATGCCATTAAAGATTTTGTAGAATAAATCTATCAGATTCTGGGCTTTTTAAAGTGGTAGATTCTTTATTATGAAGTCAATTTCATTGCATGTATTTGGGATATTAAGCATCTTTATACTTTCTTGGTAAGTTAGTTTTAACTTTAATATTTTGTATAGGACTAGATATCGGGAACTGTGGGATCAACTATTGGGATTATTGCCCTGCTTTATGCATGCTGGGACTTTGGGTGTAAAGGCTTGATACTGAATAAAGATGTGGTGAGCTTGAGTATTTTGTCTCCTGCTGCTGCTGCCGGAAGTAGAGAGGGTCAAACCCAGGCTTAGCCTTTTTCTCAATGTTCCAATTTGTCGGTTTTTGGTTGTTAATCCTTTTTTCTGTGAGACTCACAGGGAACTGGAGCTTTCTGTGAGAGTTCTGACAGCATCCTCTTCTCCTGTCTCCTATGGCTAGGAGTCTGTTAATTTCTTCAAAATTTGCTAATTTTTTGGAATATAATTTTTTAAAGCAGTTGCTATCTTTTGGATTTTGATAATGTCTGTTGTGATTATATCTTTGTCACTTCTCATTGCATTGATATGAGTCTTTTTTGTGTTTCTCTTGGTGAGTCTTTCTAAAAACAAATCTATTGTATTCCTTCTTTTGAAGTAGTTCTTCAATTCATTGATTTTTTTTAAAAACAATTTTTATGTCCATCTCATTAATTCCTGCTCTTAGCATTTTAATTTCTCTTCCCAATTTTAGTTTGGGGCTGGTTTGTGCTGTTTCTCAAGTATTTTAATATTTCTCACAAGGTTATTTATCTGAGCTTTCTCTGTTCTCCTAATGTGAGCATTGGATAAGACTTTTGTGGAACACTTGGGATCTAAACTGTGATTCAATGTTTCCCTGAGACAAAATCAATAGAGGGGTACAGGAGCTATGGATACAAATGACAGAGCTATAGATATAGTTATAGATACAGATAAAAGAGATAAAATACACATACATACACACACATACACATATATGTGGATGAGAGGGAATATATTAGGGGAACTATCTCACAGAATTATAAATGCTCAAGCACAAGTCCCAGGTCAGGCTGACTGCAGGCTGTAGACTGTCACATCTCAGCAGTGCAGCTTTCTCCAAGTCTGCAAACTTCAGAGCCAAGGAAGCTAAGGCAGGTTTTCAGTATCTTGGGAGCTGTTGATGCAAATCTAAGACTTTCCATGGCTGAAGACCCTACTTAGAATTTTGATGTCCAAGAGCAGAAAGGACAAATCCCCAAGAGAGAGTGAGAGGAAATCATTTGCTCCATCTTTTTTTTTTTTTTTTCTTCTATGTGGTCCTAAGTGACCGAGATGGCTCACAGCACATGAAGGCTGAGCATACCTGCTCAGGCCACCACCTCCAGTTCCTCCAGTCCAGTTTCCTTTGGACCTCACAGATGCATAGAAGTCATACTTTACTAATTTCCCAAGTACCCCCCAATCCAGTCAAAACAATACCTAAAATTAACTATTAAAAATACCTCTAGTTTTCTATCAATTTTCATTTGTAGCTTATGGTTTCCAGTATTTGCATTTTGCCTACATAAATATAAAAGATACTAAGACTTAATTAATGATAAAACCATGCAGCTATTTTTCCTTAATCCAAATCAGCATGACATTACTTTCAATTAATTTTCTAATCATCTATTTCCTGCTTTACATGTGAAAAAGATCTTATATTTTTATGCCCTATAAAATGATGCTTTCTAATGACATTTTTAGTGACACATTACACATTATTAAGATAAATGTGCATCTGGATATATTGAACTTATTTTTTCCTTTTTAATTTGACACATTCTAATTTATAACAACTTTTATGTGCTAACATAAATAAAGCAAAAACACACACAGCCGTTTTTTCAATTATGCTCTCAAACCATCCATAAATTTGAAAATATTAGCTTTTCTGAGAACACATATACTTTACAGAGCTTTAGGAAACCTTTTCTAAAGATTCAGTTTGCTTCTATACTCAGGATTAATGTGCCTTCTTCATATAGGACAAACCCATTTAAAACACAGTTGCAGTGGTATTAACAACTGAAGTTTGGTTATATCATAGATAAAGGGAAAAACCTGAGGCCCACTTCAGGCTGACCAAGTTGTTATCTCTGTCTCAAATATCTCATACCTTCAGCAGCAGAGTCTATTTTTGGAACAGAAAACCAGTTTGCTCACAGCACAAGTGGAATGACTGAAGGCTTGGGTAATGGGCTATAAAATCTTTCCCATCTAGGTCACTGATTGATTTGAGACTGTCACCTAGGTAGGTAGAAAAACAATGATTGCTGCCATATAGGAACTGTCAAATGGTATGAAATGAGAATATGGTCTCAATTCTAGTAGACACATTTCCTATATACCCACACAGCACACGCTCAACCACACACACACATCCACATACGTAGTCTCTCACTCACATCCCTAATGATTTCTTGGGCCATTTCAGAGCAGAGTAAAATATAGAATACTCTTGGGGCAATTCTTCTCTGAAATTGAAGTACAGAAAAGGAAATATTTTGATTAATTCATCCAAGTGGTTTTAGCAACCATTTTCAGCTCCAGAATTAAATGAGTACACTTTATCAAGGGGGAATCTTCTGTGCTTTCATTTTTACTCTGTTTAAACTATAATGAAGAGATATAGGTTTTTTTGTTTGCTTGATTTTTGCTCTTTTACTACATGGCCTTCTGATGCTGTGTAATATTTGTCAGAAGCACCATTTGTCCAAATGATTTTACTGAATAAATATGGAATAAGAATTTAGTTTGATCAGCAAAGAATGCAGAAATTTATTTAAGTAGTAAAGAATGTGGTGGCCTGACTTTGGTATTATGTTTCACCTCATGATTCAGGCATCTTGTTTGCCTTAAATGGTTTCACAAGCAGGAGGGTGACCCAGAGCAGACTTGCAGGGGCTGCACAGAGCGCAGCTGAACAGCAGATTTAATGAGGTCGGAATTTCACACAATGCCTTATTCAAAGAATTCAGGCAGCCAGAGAGCAGTTGTAGTGAATTGCAGTTGCCCATGGCTTTGCAACTAGAAGCAAAATCTTTTTCCACAAATAGTTTGTCAATGTTCAAAAATAGTTGCCAGTTTAATTTAGCTTTTAGATTCAAACATTTGTCAAGGTGGGAAATTCATGTCCTCATCCTGTTAAGAAAATTATTCCATTAACTAAAAATAGAGTTGCATTTACTTCTCTAAAGTAAAGAAAAATGAAAACTATCTCCTAAGAAATTTTTGATATGCTGAAAGTTCACTTTTTATTTTCTATGTTATATTTTTGCAGCATCTACACTTCGTGTAGCATTGCCTTACTGTCTCCCTTCCCTAACTTTAAACCCCTTAAAGATTACTGGATCTTAAAGACTCCGTAGGTGATTGCTGAATGAATATGGAATGGAAATGAGGGCATTCCTATGCTCTGTACTAAACTCACAAATACAAAGCTCATAAATTTTCACTGTATCTTACTGCTATAAGAAGTGTCAAGGTAAGAGATCGACAAGAGTTTATCTTTCTATGAAGTGAATGATCAGCTTTAATATTGTGATGTTCAAAATTTGGTTTATATAAAATATCCTTTTCATTTTCCTCATGGAAATATAGCTCTGAGTAGGCTGTTTTTTACATTATTTCAGTCCGGAGGATAAAACTGCAGTTACAAAGGACAACTAACTCTCTGTTTTGGTATTAGGGATGAGACTATCTTCCTGTTTTATTGGAACTCTAAGGCTCTGAGTGTTTCCACTGAGTAATTTCTGATCATCTTTGATACATACTATCTTTAATTGTCATAGCTCAACTATGGCCTTTATCTACACTTGCTTCAATATATTTTTCAAGATATTAACCCAGCAACTAGAAAAGAGAAGGAAATAAAAATCGTATGGATAAGAAAGGAAGAATTTAAATGAACATTACTGTTGATGACAAGCTGCTCTACAAAAACATTCCAACACTCCACCAAAAGACTCTGAGTGATAACTGGGGACAGTCTCAGAGCATGATTCAAAGTCAAGACTCAATACTCAAACACCACCACTGTTTCTATCACCAAAACATGCTCACTAAGAAAAGAATTAGGGAAACACCATTCACAATAACATCAAGAAAAATGAAGTACTTAGGAATCCACCCAACGAAGGAAGTGAAAGACTTCTATGATGAAAATTATAATACCAGGAAAAAGAAATGATAGACAATGTCAGAAAATAAAATAGTAGCTCCTATATCTGGACAGGAATAACCAAAATAGTGAAAATGATCATACTTGCATAAGTGTTACACAGAATCAATGCAATCCCAATAAAAACACAAATAACACAGAACAAGAGAGAATGATCCTAAAATTTATTTGGAGCCAGAAAAGTCCTAGAATAAGACATGAGCAACAAGGATAAGATGAGGAGCATCATAATCCCAGATTTCAAGTTATACTACAGAGCTCTAGTGATCAACAGAGCATTACATAGGCAAACAGCAACAAATAAACACAAAACAAAACAAAACAGACTTGAGGGTCAATATAACAGAATAGATGGAGCAGAGACAGTTCCAGCTGAGACAATGTTTAGCTACCTTAAATTCAATCAGTGAGCCAAACATCTTCCTTGAAGGAATGACAGCCTCTGCAGTAAATGGTTCTGAGAAAACTGGCTTTCCTCAGGCTTAGGATTGAATCTATCTCTCTCAGCACAGTAAACTAAAATTGAAATGATTCAAAGATCAAAATAAACACAAACACTTAATCTACTGGAGCATAACTAGTTTAAAGACTCTTGAAAATGCAAGTGCAGACAAAAATTTTATGAACCAAATTGACCTCACAGGAAATCAGTTACCAAAAACATCATTCCCCAGGATCATATTCAATGAGAAATCTTCTGAACAGTGAAGGAAAGAGAGTGAAGAGACAGGAAGTGTACAGAATGGAAAATCTTTTCACCAGCTACTCCTCAGACCAAGAATTAATATCTATAATATCTGAAGAATTAAAAAAAATAGACCCCTCCAAATGTAAAGGCCCAAACTAAAAACAGACTTGTGAATTGAACAGACATGTCTCAGACGAAGAAGTACAAAGGGTCCATAAATACAGAAAAACAAGTGTTAAAGATTTCCAAGTATTTTTGCTCTTATACAGTACCTTCATTCAGATCTGATTCATTACAGAAAATCTTATTTTTGCCTATAATGTGTTTGCGTTTCTGTTAAAAAAATTTGAATAAAAGTTGTGTATTATAAAAGCAACAAAAGTAAGAACTAGTAAACCCTTTAAAATGAAATTTTTCATATGTTCAATACAATCAACTTTGGAGTTATTTTCTATTTCTATCTTTAAGAGGAATTGTTATGAAGAAAAAAAAAAGAGAGAGAACCCACCAATATCCATTATAACAAAATAACATGCTATTAACATTTTAAGTTTAACTAGACAGCTTATCAAGATGCCGGGCTTTTCAAATTGTGCTGGACAAAAATTACAGATGAAGAACTCTATTTTAAATGCAGTAACTCATATTCAATATCGTATGCAAGTCTTATTTTGTCGAATGCTATTTTTTTTAATTGAAATCTTTATTGGTACATTACATATATACATCATGATTGCATTCAACAATGAGAATTTGTACCAGTATATGACACAACTTAATTCTCATTTTTCCCCATAACCCTGCCCGCCCTCCCACCCCCACCCCCATATACATAAACTTTGTTTCCATTCTTTTTGTTATAATCTCATTATTTTCCCCCC
>PVIR01042282.1:0-12310 GCA_004026965.1 Petromus typicus | reverse complement strand
GCCCAGTATGGTATGTGGTTACCGGGGAATCGAACCCGGGCCCTTGCGCTTGCAAGACAGGCGCCAGAACCACTGAGCTAACTCCCCGGCCCAACTTGGGCTTAATCTTAATTGACAATAATTTAAGAAAATATATTTCTTTTAAATTATGCTGTTTTATGTTTTTTCTTTGTTCATATGTGAAATTAGCCAATAGTTGTTTCCTATTTTGGTTTAGGGTTTAATGATGTCATGAGTTGGATAAGACTTTGTCTTTTTTCTGTTTTTCTGGAGTAATTTTATGATATTAAAAGTATACATTTCCTGAACACAAAGCTCACTTATAAAACCATCCAAGGTTGAAGACTGTGTTTGTGCACATGGAGGGAAGAAAGCAGGAGAGGGTTGGTGGACTGATTTGGTTGCACTGACAGTACTATGGATGCTACATTTTATAGTTCTTCTTGAGTTAATTTTCTTATTTTTTTCCAGAAAATTACCTTTTTAATATACACTTTCACATTTTTATCACTAGGTTGTTTATGATATTTATCTTTTATTTCTCTACTGCATTTCTACTATGTTCTATTTAGAATATTGTTTATTTTTATTTCTCTTCTTTTGATTAAGCTAGTCAGATATTTGTCAGTTTAGTTTATTTTTCTAAAAATGATTTTCTTCTTAAAATGCTATTGACTGCATTTAGTGTATTCATATTTATTCTTTCTTTTCTTCTAATCCCTGTGAATTTATTTGGCTATTCATTTTCTAACTTTTGATTTAGATACTGATTATGCTAATTTTAAACCTTCCTTCTTTTCTTAATATGTTTATGTAAAGGTATATTTCAACTGTTTTCAGTGATACTCTGGGACCAACCATATCTCATGTTGGCTTTGCAAGTTGACTGTGTATACTTCTTCCCAAGGCCATACTTTGATGTTAGTAACTTGAAGTAGACCCTGGTGAGATATGTATGCATTGGGGGATAGATATTTGCCCTTGCTACAGTGAACTGCCCTTGTCCCCTTAAACTTCCAAACATAAACAACAACCTGGGCCGAACTCCCTATGTAGCCCAGGCTGACCTCAAATTTTAGAAATCCTCTTGCTTCAGCCTTTCAAGTGATGAGATTATAGTGCACAGTTAAATTCTTTAAACTGTTTATTTCCCATCAGAAAGTATTTCACATAATACATAATTGGTTGTTTCCTGAATTAGTATTTAGGGTTTGTATATGATTTAATTCTAAGATTCCACTGTTTCGTCTTCTTGTTTGCTTATAGGTATTTTTCAAAATTTCCAAAGATAGTAAAAATAGCTTGTTGTTGACATTTAGTTATTTTTGTAGTGTTGGAGATGGAACCCTGGGCCTCATGCATGCTAGGTAAGTGCTTTACCTCTGAACCATATCTCCAGCCTAATTTTTAATTTTATTTCAGTTTTCTGAGAATAAGGCTTTTGTTTTGGATATTGGTTAGGTTTTGATTTATAACATACTATGTGGTGAATTTCTTTTTAAAAGATCTATGTATGATTGAAAACAAATCTTCTTAATTATGAGGGTTCAGTTATGTTCTTTTGCTCAAGCTTCTTAACTGCACTTTCCCCCGGAGAGCTAGGATGACACTTCTGGCTTTTTCTTTTTTGGACAGTTTTTTGCCATGTAGTTCAGCCTGGCTGAATTCACTGTGTATCCCAGACTGGCCTCAAAGTTGTGGTAATCTTGCGTTAGCATTTTCAAATGCCAGGATGACAGTGCACAATTATATTGCTTTAACTGTTTATATCAGTTATAATATAATAATGATGTTACTAATTTTTACTAGTGTTACTAATTTTTGTCTATATTATCTGCCAATTATTAATCTATCAATTCTGACAAAAGAATATTGAAATCTTCCTTATCTTGATTTGTAAATATCTTTGTTTTTTATCAATTTTTGCTTTATATATTTGTTAAAAATTGTTATATATATATGACATTTTGGGGTAAATTTTTCCTTTAATAACTTATTAGTATTGTCTTCTTATATGCAAGTGTCCTTTACCTTAATCAATCTTTTGTCTGATGCCATGCTGACACCCCTGGCTCTTTTGGTTAACAATTGCCTGGTTCTTATCTTTCAGTCCAGTATCATTTACTTTTAGACATGTCTATGTTTTATAAACATATGTCATTTATATTTTAGACATGTTTATTAGGACAGTACAGAGCTAAAAATTTCCTCTTAAAATAGCTTCACTCATTAGATTAATAATGATCTTTTTCTGTTTTTGTGACTAATCATTTTTCATTTATAGTCACTACCTTTAACTTTTATCCTTGTTCTAGCCTGATGATGATGAAGCGTCATTTTTGTGATTTAGATAAAAGAAGGGAACATAGTATAGGTAAAATTAACTCCACATACTAAAATGTGGCCATAAAATTATATTTTATCTTTTCTTTGTACTATAAATTTTGTTCCCCTCTATGTCAGTTCTAGCCATAAACATTTTACCATGTATCTGTTAGCTGACTTAAGAGAAAGGACCTTATAACCCATTCCACTTGAATGTATGGATTTAGTACTTTGTTTTAAATAACAGCTTTAAAATACTCATTATTTTTTGATATTTTAAGTCAGTAATTTACATATGGGTTCATATGTTGTTTGCCCTCTTGCAGAGCATTTTGTTTTTGCTTTCTATTATGAGCCGCAAAGCTTTATGAAAATGTCGGATCATTCTCTTTCTAGTTGAGTTGATAACAGAATTCTGAGTTGCTAGTTATTCTTCCTCAGTATTTTGAAGATATTATTCCAGTCTCTAATTTTACTATTAGAACTTCTGTTGTTATTCAGTTTGCTATTTATTCTATTATTCTTTTTTCCCTCGGATATTTTGATTTTTTTAGGTTTTATGTAATTTATAACAACTCGTATATATGTACATTTATCATTACTTATTATTTATTATGTTTGAACTTATTGTACTTCTTTAATCTGAAGTTCTTTATTACTGAAATCTGCATTATTTTTGTTTTCTTATTTTCTGATGAAATCCTTTCATCTTTAGTCTCTTTTCCTGTAAGTTTTATTTTCTTCATGTATATTCCAAGTCTTGTAACTTCTCTTTTGAATTTCCCACTTTTAACATCCTGTAGTCTTTGTGTTGGGCAATGTACTCAGATTTTGTTTCCAGTTCATTAACTCTCTTACCTCTTTATGATTTCTGTACCTTTGAACAACTTCAGTCAGCTTACAAATGTCATGTTACATTCTCTTTGAGATTATTTTTTAATACTTTTACATTTTGGACCTCTAGTTTTTATGTTTGCTATTTCTGTTGACTTTCATTCACAATGAATAGCTCCTTGTGCATCTTATAACATGGGACTGTAAGAGAGACTTTATTTTGCTTTGGGAATCTGGGAAGCCTGGGTTTTAAAAAATCCCTCCAGTGTGTTTTTGTTTACTATGTCTGAACTACTAAAAGCCATCATCTGCCTAAGACCAATTTTATATTACTCTCTAGCCCAAGCACTTCTTTCAGCATTTCATGAATGTTGTGTAAAACAAACTCCAAACACACGGGCTTGGGATGTTCTCATGGGACAATGTTTTATTGATGCAGTCTTCTATTTTGCAATGAGAATCAGAGCTGAGATAACTTCCTTATTGTGTCTCTTGGTTGATGGGCAGTTTGCTAGTCCCAGTTTTCCCTGACTTTGCAAACCAGTTAGGGTCAAATTCCCACGTGGCTCAATTGGATAGTCTAGTAATTCCACTTAACAGCCAAGAGCTGAGTATTAGATACTTTGTTCTTTCTTCTGTGGTTCATCTCTTTCCTTGCATCTGATTTGAGCATAACCATACATTATCCTTTTATAAGCATAGGCATGGATTTTTAAATGGTTAAAATGTCTTTTCCTGCATTTCTGTATGTCTTTAAGGGATGTTTTGCATGGCAGCCTAGACTGCTATCTTGTAAAGCCACAGCCCCGCCTCCTCTACCTGACATGAATTGTTTTTGTGTATCTCTCTTTTCTTCTGGCTCAGTTATTGTGTGATTACTCAGTTATTGTGTATTACAGCATACTAAGTTCCCACCAATTTGCTCCAGCATGTCTCTCTCTCTCTCTCTCTCTCTCTCACACACACACACACACACACACACACACACACACACACAATGTCTTCTCTTTCTATGAGCTTTAAAGAACAAGTCTGGAAGGAAGGTTGGGCTTGAAGAAATAAGGAGTAGTCTTCCTTTATAAGGTTGGAAAACACAGTATCTGCTGGAAGTATGCCTTTTTGTGAATGAATTTTCCTTTACTTAAAGGCTGTTGAGGTCTTGCCATATGAGAAAATATTTGTTCACAAAACTATGGGTTGTATTTTTTCCATTTAGGCTTCCTTTCCAAGTGTGTTTCAAGACTATGAGTTTGCTGTCCTTTTTTTTTTTTTTAATTAACAAATTACAAGCACTTCAGATCACGTGAAAGTTAATAACTTTGATGAAATGACATTCCTGTTCTTTTCCTAGATGTTTTTAAACATCAGTCCATTTTTTTTGAGCATGCTAAGTTATTTTATAATGTCAGGTTGCCTCCAATCCTTTTACCAACTTACTGGCATCTTTCTTTAATTTATTTTTATTTTTTGCAGAAACAGATGAGCAACTATTGGGGAAAATCTAAAGAAAAATATTTTAGATAAATTACCCATTTATCTAGATACTAGTTATCAGGAAAAAATATGCTTCTTATATTTTCTTTCTTAGCTAAGCCTGAGAGTTTCTAAGGACTAAAATACTACATCTTATTTTTGTCTATAATGATTACATGATCTAACAAACCTTAGGTGCTTAATAGTTATATTCATAATGCATGTATAAAATTATAGTCTTACTTGCTTGCCTCATTCAATTCTCAATAGCTTGGGAAACAGCCTACGTGGTCTTAGGTTCAAATAGGCAAAAAATAAGGAAGTTAGAAAGCTGTTAACTTCTTCTTGATGAAACTTTTATAAAAGAGATTTTTGAAAAGAGGAAGCTTAGATAAAGCCCAAAGACAGTTGTCATAATTGCTGTTTAAACTAGAGCTAGTCACTACAATCTGTGCAAGTGTGCATCTGTGTGGTGCGTGTGCATGAACTGTTTCTTGAGCATTTCTTGAAAGCTTTAGCATATGATGGGAGGTATAGGTGGAGGGGAAATGTTTATGTGAAAAAACTTTCCTCATCTTCAAAGATCATATAATGTGTTGAAGGATGAATAAATATAAAACAGCTAGAATACACGAAATTCCTAGGAATTCCAAGCAAATTTAAAGATTTAGGAAATAATGTAACATCTTGTATTTTAGGACCTGAGAGTGATGAACATGTAGACAGAGAGTGGGAAACAGATGGTTTACTAGAGAGGCAATAGCAAATGACTAATTTTAAACAGAGATTTGTGCGTGTGTGTGTGTGTGTGTGTGTGTGTGTGTGTGTATTCTGTTTTGATGCATGCTGGACACACGAGTTGGAATTTAGCCAATTTCCTCTCATTCACGTTTTATAAGGCAATCTATCCGCTACTTGTGTTTTGATGGAAAATTTTCTGGTTCTCACAACCTTTAGTATAATAACCCAGGGAACCCATACACTGGATATAGATGAAAGTTGAGAAAAAAAGGAGACATCAAGCGCAAGATGTTTGCAGTACACAAAAGTATAAAAATGCATTAAATACTTCCAAAGAAATATTGAAGATACTTCACATCACTGAGCTCTGGAAACATTTATGAAATGTTTATATTATTTGATTGAAAATGGAGAAAGATCATTAAATGTCAGGGTAAGATGATGCAAAGGCTCAATAAGTAAAAGAGAAAAATAGCACAGATTAAACAGAATAAGGACAATTTTTGAAACAGATAAGCAACTGAAGCAGAATCATGATGGTGATTCTCATGCGTGGGTTAGAAGCTCAGCTCCAGAAATTCATAGTGGTATGATACGATCTTGATCTTTTTAAAACATTAGAACACATTTGTAGCACATGAAGTTTATATTCATCTTAGAGAATAGGTTCATGTACATAATGAAACTTGTTTCTTTTATTGACCCCCCCTTCACCTCCCTGTCTCTGCCTTTAAATCTCCTTTCCTTATTTATATTCTAATTATTCTAAGTTCTTAATAGTATTCTTAGTTCTTAATAATACATAATGTTTGTATAATTGGGGTTATTAGGTCCCTATACATGGCATATCTTTCCATTCCCCTTCTCTCTCTTCCTCTACTGCCAACTCACATAATGATGTTGACTTTTTTTTTTTTTTTGAAACAAGGTCTCAGTTTGTAGTTCAGGTGACTCCAAGCTCACCATGTAGCCCAGGAGAGCCTCAAAATCACAGCAATCTTCCTTCCACTGCCTCCCGAATGCTCGGATTACAGGCATGAACCATCACACCTGACATTGTGATATATGATACTATTACCAGTAGGTGTAGGTTACTGGGGATAGAACTCAGGACCTTACAGTTGCAAAACAGGCACTGGAACCACTGAGCTAAATCCCTACATGATGGTGGTCTTTAAAAATTTGTTCGTGCTTTCTTATCCAAAAAATGGATAGTCACTTAGTTTTTACTATACCTAGAATTTACCATGCTCTGTTTCAGGTGCTAGGTGTAGGTACAAGATAGTAGTAGTTTTATTTATAGAGCAAAAACTAAGTTTAATGACATGAAGAACTGAGAACACAATTATTGTAATGAGATACGTCAACTTGGTAAAAAGGAAGATGCAAAATAAGCCAGAATGAAATAAACAAACTTCTGACAGAATCAAATGATGAAAAAGGAACAAGGAGTATAGCAATTTATCCAAAACACTGGAGAACAAGAAGTATTTTAGATTTCAGATTTGGTATGTTAGTTAGCTTTCCATTACTACAACAAAATACCTGATACATTCAAGTTAAAAGGAGGAAAGGTGGATATAGCTCAGTGGTTCCGGCTCCTATCTTGCAAGCACAAGGGCCTGGGTTCGATCCCCAGTAACCACATAACAATACTGGGCGTGGAGACTCACCCCAGCAGTAATCCCAGCACTTGGGAGGCAGAGGCAGGAGGATTGCTGTGATGTGAGTTTGAGGCTGAGCTCAGGGCCAGCCTAAACTACAAAGCGAAACCCTGTCTCAAAAAAACAAAACAAAACAAAACGAAAACCCCCCAAAAGGAGGAAAGGTTTACTTTTGTTCACTGTTGAAGGTGTCAATGCATAGTTGGTTGGGCCTATTCCTTTCAATCCTATAATGAAGCAATAAATCATGGTGGGGGCTAGTTATAGAAGAAGCTGTTCTCCACATAGCAGCCAGGAAGCAAAGAAAATGAGGAGGGCTCAGAGATAATTATGTATATATAAATTATACCAATAAACTTAATTAATTTCATTAATTCATGATCACATTCACCTTAGGGAGTTTGTACCTGTACATGGTATATCTTGATTCTCATTTTTTCTCTTTCTCCTCCCCTCCCTTCAGTTCTTCTCTTTTTATTTACAAAAACTTTTTCCATTTTATCTTTTCTTGTTTTTTTCACTTCCTTTCTTTCCTTCTCCCTCCTCCCTACTGGTCCTTTCCATATAAACATTTTCTTCCTAACTCACAATATCTATTATACATTTTGGACTTTATTTACATTTTCAGATTCTCACACTAGAGAAAAATATCAGATTTACATGTATATAAATATGTGTGCAAGAAGGCAAAATGGATGATGGCCCTTAAAACCCGGATGTATCCTGTATGGACTGAGTTTGCCTCACGCTCACAGTCCGTCAGTTTTTGAGAACTTTCCAGAACAGTGGTTTCAATTTCCCCACACCAGCAGCAACACTCTGGCAGTACTGTGGGCTGGATACTTCACTTTTATGAACTCCTGTGCCTATGTTTTGTTTGATGTACAAGTCTTACTTCAGATTGATTTTGGCATCAGGATGTACGTCCCTCCCTTTCTTCCAATTACTTGAATCTTAAGTTGATATTCTCTCAGTAGCTCCAAATGGTGTCTCTTGTATTCAGTCATGTTGAATCTCTTTCACCAAGCCATAAATTTCTAATTCTGATATTTAAGGCTCTTGTAAAATACACTTAAAACCTTTCCCTCATGTCTCACTTAGCTCCTGTACTTTAGGTTACAAACTGCAGAATATTTTTGAGCCAGTCTAACAGTCTTTCAAATGGTATTTGAGTATAGCATAATTTACCATTTATGTTTTTACTATTTCCTGCTTTATACAGCATTGATTCCTCAGTTACTTGTGTTAATGAACACTGCCAAAAATGTAACAATCTGCAATAGTCATATTTACTTTTCTATATGTATATATAGAGAGAATGTACATATATGTGTGTGTATATATGTGTGTCAATACTTGCTACCTTGTTTTATCAGTTTACTTCCTTTTTGCTTCACAGCTGTATTCATCTGCTTGTTCTTGGAGTGATCTCTAAATTTTCTTTGTTGGCAAAAATAATAAACTTCCTGAAAAGACCAATTTAAAAGTCAACTTCTTCAAAATCTTCCTATCCTTGTAATTACGGTCAAGATCACCTCTTCTCCTTCAAAGTAGAACTATATCGCTAGATCCTAAGCTCTACACTTTCCAAATACTACCAATTAATAACTATTTATTTTATGGCTGTATGTGTGAAGTAAGGTAATGATTATATTCATTTAATTTCTGTACTTTAATTGTATTTAGTAGAATCAATAGATTGAAAATTTTTTTTTGAATAACTGGAAAAGTGGGTGAAGTCTTGAGCAGAAATGGCTATTGAGGTTTGTTCAAAGTTTGAGTGGCTGAGGAGAAGCTGTGTTCAGTTGCTTCAAAGATTTCTCTGGGAGTGAACTCTCTTTCTCCTTCCTTCTTTAGCCTTAACAGACTAAGTCTGTTTAGAGTAATATGAATTAAAGGTCACATTTATTAGCAAATAGCTGTGTTTATCAACTTCTTTGACAAAAAGGAGTCCTTTGAAATTAATACTGTTTGCAGAAAGTAGAGCCAGTTTCAATCAATGGTGCAGAGTGAGCCTGGCTAAGGAAATGTGCAGTTAGTATCACTTTTATAGGCTGACACTCCTTGTTTTATTTTATTTTGTATTTTGGAAACTTACTTCCATTTTCTTAAAGCTCTATTGGATCTTAGGCTGGGATTTACCTCCTTAGCATTCTTTTATGTTGTCATAATATTCTTTTAAGAGTGTGTAGAATGGAGGAACGAGAGCCTCAGAGCCTAAGCTGATCTTACTTGGTTCAATTCAGCCACACTACGCAGTTCCCATTTCTGGTTAGAGTCCTAAATACTGTAGGATTGATGTATGTGATCTCTTGCTGTCCTTCCATCTTTGCCTGAGAGCATCCACTAGGAAAGGCCATTCTTAGACATTGGTGGCCCAATATAGAAAAATCTGTACAGAACCAAAAGCTAGTGAAAGAAACTTTCTGGTATGAATGATAGGAGGTCTTCAGACTCCCAAGTTCACCTCCCCTGGTGGGAAAGTCGAAGTAGATTATCTCAGGAGCAAAAACCAAGAGAAATGCAGTCAATCCCAATACTTTCTGCGCATCTTTTAATTGGTTGCAATTTACAGGAAGCAGAACATGGTATAATAATTACCAAAATCCTATATAGGGAGATTAGGACACCCACTCCCAGATTAAACACAATGTGAAGAGCTCATCTATTGTCTGTGGTGATCTAGGGTCATCCAGTCATTGGCAAGAGAGAGACTCCCAAATCATTTCTTAGGACAGAAGAAGTCACAGTTATTCCAAGTAAGAGAATTACTTTAGGGAAACATTTTTGGTAACCTCAGAATATGAAGGGCTGAGGCTGTTATGTCCCCCTGCAATGAGAGAAATTGACAGGGAGTCAGAATGATAAATGAGTCTTCTTTCAAAATACTCACTTGGGAAAGCTCTTCATTCTCTTTTCTTCACAAAAGTGCCTCAAAATACTTAGAGATTTCCACTTTGGAATAAATTCTGAGCTGGTTTATATTTTCTGTTTCATCACTATATTGCACCTCATTTTTAACCAAAAAATGCTTTCCTGCTTGATCAACTACCTTATTCATCAGACTTGGCTCTGGAAGATTTTTGGTTATTTCCAGAAATGAAGTTCTCCCTCAGAGCTGAAAGACTTATAGTACTGAAGCTCCTTAAGAAATGTGTCATCAACTCTGAAAAACTTGAAAAGTTCTAGTTATGTTTTGGTATGAAAAAAATTTGAGTATTATTTTTCACTTGATACTTATACATATTCATATTTCCTCCTCTTGTACTGCTTAGAGTGGAAACTCAGATCTGTATAAAGTGTCTCAAGTGCATTAATCCAAAAATTCTGCCTAATCTTGCCATCTGCAAAAATATTTTTGTCTCTGTGATATCTCTAACAAAGAGAAGTGGAAAGATGAATATAAGAAAAAATTAAAATGCACATAATTAAATCATAAGAGTGGTAGATGGCATTGTGCTCAGTTAGCCCTGTATACCTGAATATAGCCTTGTATATAGCCCTGTTTATAGCCTGTGTATACCCTATAGCTTCAGTTTTTTCATGATAATAAATACAGATTTATTGCAGAAAATCAGAAAAGAGAAAAGCAAAGGGAAGAGAAGAGGAAATCATCTGAAACTCCATCAGCTCTAGAAGTTTGATCTGTTTATCTTTCTAGCTTCTTTTGATAGAACATTTATTTTGTAGCAGATTTGTCATACTGCTTTTGGTTGTACATTAAAAACATAATGCATATATAAACTTCCAAAGAACATGAAGATATCATAAATTGTATTCACCAGTAGCCAGCTTTGCCTGTTTATCTAATAGATAACCAATATTTTGATTTTCTTTTTTTTTTTTTTTTTTTTTTTTTTTTTTTTTTAGGTTTTTTGAGACAGGGTCTTGCTTTGTGGTTCAGGCTGGCCCTGAGCTCAGCCTCCAACTCACATCACAGCAATCCTCCTGCCTCTGCCTCCCAAGTGCTGGGATTACAGGCGTGAACTACGATGCCTGGCACTGTGGTATGTGGTACTGGTTGCTGCTGGGCATGAGTCTCCACGCCCAGTATTGTATGTGGTTACTGGGGCTTGAACCCCAGTCCTTGCGCTTGCAAGACAGATGCTGGAACCACTGAGCTAACTCCCCAGCCCCAATATTTTGATTTTCTAAATTCTCATTTTTTTTTCTTCATAGTTTTATAAGCAGTTTTACTTTTTTTCTGTCATTATGAAATTATATTTATTGAAGGACATTTATTCTTTTTGCCACCTAAATTGTCCAAATGTACCCAATAGGTGCTGTCAAGCAATTCCTGTGACCCCTTAGTACAGCTCCATTAACCTGAATGCACGATTGCTTTCTGACCAAGCAAGATTCCCCAAGATCCTGATGCAGGCTCCCTGTTCTGATCATTTCTCTGAGGACTTGTGGTTTCATATGGGGGTTAATGGTTTTTGGAAACTAACATCTGGAGCTATGTGAATTTTGCTTTTGAAAAGTCAGTGGTTCTGGGTTCCTTCAGCAGAGGGGAACTAGGAAATAAAAACAGATAGATATTGTGGACTCATGCTGACATCTCAAATTCAAAGCATCATAACTATTTTTAAAAATTTTGTTGACTCTATACTTGGATCTCTTTTATACTGTGTGTTTCTCTATCCCTCTAGCTTTCTGTGTGCCTGTATAGTGGAGTGTGCATTTCTGTCTCCTGGCAATGCTTGATCATTTACAAATAATCATTGTCCAAGTAGAACTTCTACATAGCAAGCGAGACAATGCTTTCACGTTAAGAAGCCTATGCTGGTGTGGAAAAATGTTTATCTAAAAAACAGCAAGACCCTGAATGGTGTGCTGTCAACTTGTGCCATTTTTTGAACCAAAAGTCTTGTGTAGTTAAAGTAAACTTTACATTATAAAGTACTGCGATCAAGGAAATGAATGTGCCACTTCAGGATGTACTGCGTGAGAAATGAATTAACATGTGTACATGTGGTTTATACTTACTGTTTTTGAGAGGCAGATTTTTCTTGTAATCACTTCATCACTTTATCACCTTCTTGGAAAGGAGATGACAAGCACATTTCGGGAAGACTGATTTACTTTGCTTTAAATCCAATTCCATATGTTATTCTAGGATTACTAAAGTCATAATAGATTAGAAATTGATAGATAGAGATGGAAGATCTAATTTTTGAAAAGTCAGAAGCACATATTCCCAAATTAAGAGGAACAGATTTGAAATGCTGCACAGGGCAGAGTGCTTATGGTATGGATTTGTACTTGTTAGA
>PVIR01042281.1:0-12319 GCA_004026965.1 Petromus typicus | reverse complement strand
CCCCCCTTTTAAAATTCTGAGACAAGTTCATGCTGAAATTGCAGGCTGAGCTCAAACTTGGTATCCTTTTGCTCAGCCTCTGAGAATGTTAAGGTTAGAGATGAACACTACTGCGCTCAGCTACAGAGGACCTCTTTTGACTGGGAACTGGGACTATTAGCAAGGAAACTTTTTTTTTTGTTTAAAAAGCAGAACATCTTAAGAATTTTAGCATGCATCTGAAACATGAAAATGAGTACTTTTAAAACTGTTAGATGGCTCAGGCGGGCATGGTGGCTCAGGCCTGTAATCCTAGCACTTGGGAGGCAGAGGCAAGAGGATTGCTGAGAGTTTGAGGCCAGCCTGGGCTTCATAGTGAGTTCAGGGCCTGCTTGAACTACGAAGTGACACCCTATCTCAAAAAAACAGAACAAAACAAAAACTGTTGAATTTCGGGTAAAATGTGACTTTTTTTTTTTTTTTTGAGACAGGGTCTTGCTTTATAGTTTAGGCTGGCCCTGAGCTCAGCCTCCAACTCATATCACAGCAATCCTCCTGCCTCTGCCTCCCGAGTGCTGGGATTATAGGCATGAGCCACCATGTCCGGCACTGTGGTATGTGTTCCTGATTGCTGCTGGGCATAAGTCTCCACGCCCAGTATTGTATGTGGTTACCGGGGAATCGAACCCGGGAACTTGCACTTGCAAGACAGGCGCCAGAACCAGTGAGCTAAATCCCTGGCCCTAAAGTGTGACTTTTAAAAAATAAGAATGGAGGTTATTATAATCAGATATGCTAACATGCTGAGCATTATTCTCAGTGGGTGATATATATCATTTTATTTAAGATTTACAACAAATTTAATGAGGTGAGAACTATTATCATTTGACAGTTGAGGAAACCTAGTTAAGTAACCTGGCCAATATGTCAGTTAAGCAAGGGGCACGGCCTGAATTGGGATGCACTTTGACTCCATTGCCCTTCTTGGGTCAAGTACTATGCAAAGCATTCCAATACCATCATTTAATCTTCACCAACTCCTAAGAGCTAAATATATTATTTGCTAATTTTATTGGGAAGGAAAACAAAGGCTTAGAAAGGCAAAGTGACTGGCCCAAGTTCATATGCCAGTGGGAGTGGAGCCCAGATTTTGAAAATGAAACAAAAGAGTACCAGGCAGAGAGTCAGGGTTTCAGGGCTGCGCTTCGCCTCTGACAGCCGTGTGACTTTGAGCCAGTCAATTAACTTCCACTGTTTCCATGTTTTCCTCTGTAACAGGAGGGCATCGATAACACTGAGCCTGAAGTTCTCCCCAGTGCCAACATTCTGATGTTCAGTATCTGTTTTCTCTCTAGTTCCTTTGCTTGACACTCCTTGGAGGAAAAGAAATTAACCACATGGAACCTCAAAGCGACCGTGGAAGCCAAATTTAGAAAACAGATTTTAAAAGGAGAAAATAATATGTTTACAGAATGTCTTTATTTAGAAAGTAAAACTTTCCTGCAAAGTATCTGGCTGGATTTGTGAGACTCTGGGACCAGATGCAGGGCCCTCGTCCCTCCCTGCCCAGCCAGCGCCCTGGGGGCGGAGTCAGGGAATTTGGCTCCGGGTCCTCCTGGCCGGATGAACTGGCTGAAGCTGGAAGAAGCCCCAGCGTGTGGGAGAGATCCGAAGGAGAAGAAGTCGAGCGTTTCCTGTGGGTGTTCTATCTCCAACTCAGAATGTCCATACCATTCTGTCTCCTTCTGTTTTTGTCCTTAGAGGTGATTATATAGTGACACAGCTCACTGCTGCCACAGAGCAGCTTCTCCCCCACAGCCTGTGGTGAGCCATGGGGCTGGACTCCACGTTTCTTTCCCATTTCATTCAAAAGTGTGAGCTGAGTTTGTGAGAAACTTTGGCAAACAAAAACAAAAACCAAAAAACCTATCTGTAGTTTTAGCATCCTGAGAAAGTCACTTAAATCCTCAGGCTCCTATTTCTCATATCTTTTTTTTTTTTTTTTTTTTTTTTTGTAAAATGATGCTTATACTACTTGCTTTCCAGTGTCATGATCTGCAAATAGTACAGTATTTGTGGAAGTGGTTTGTGGAAATGGTGAATTCTCAGGTGACAATGACAGGGAGGCTGAGAGGATGCCTTTTTCCCACACACCTGGCGGTGACCAGCACAGGCATGTGACTTGGCAACAGGTAGGCCTGAATGTAATTCAGAGTCAAATCCTTGACTCTGCCTCGGGACGTTACTAAACCTCTTTTCAGTTTGTAAAATGTAAAACTGAAATAATAAACATGAAGCCCCTCACACAGAAAAAGTTCCTAGTAAGGGACAGCTATTATTTTTATTATCAATTATTAAATTATGACACAGAGTTAAAAGGTTCAGAATATCAGATTTTCTAAGATGCATATACTAATTCAGTTAGCACTCCAGGGAAAAGGCCAGTATAAAAATGGTCTTGTACACCTCACACCTAGGCAACCTGGATATCTTTCCTCCCAAGTCCTTATTATCTGGGATTGCACAAATTCTGCAAGACCTTTGGCATTACTAAACTTACATTTGCCTTCTTGTACCCTCTGACCATAGAGAAATAATTCCTAACATTTCTTAGAAGAAGAATCTCATATTAAGGTAAAAATTTTTTCAAGAAACCCCTCATAATAATAGTTCTACTGGGCCAGGGATGTAGTTCAATGGCACAATGCCTGCCTGGCAAATGTTAGGGCTTGAGTTCAATTCCTGGTCCCAAAAAAGAAAAAAATAAAGTTGTACTTTAAGTAGCCATTGCTTGGCAAAATACTTGATAAAACTTCAACCACAATAAAAAATTCAAAGGTCCTCTCTTCAAAAAATTTAAAAATAAGTAGTAGAAGAGCTTGACACAAAATTCACAAGGTACAGAAAGAATACCATGAAAGTATTTTTGAGCCCATCTCTCAGTCACATCCTGCCCTTCTTTGGAGCCAACTATTGTCTCAGTTTGTGCTCCATCTTTTCAAAGGTTATGTATATCCTACAAACATTGACATATTAATTTTTTTCCTCTTCCTGGAGATTGAACTCCTCAGACCCTCTCCCTAACACTCCCGACCCTATATATTTCTCTTTTATACCAAGGCCAAAATGGTAGCATGTCTTACCATTCTTCTTTCCCTTTTTAAAAATTTAACCATGTTTTGTTATGTTTTAAATGGATATATTTTTTAAAGAGTGCGTTTTGTTTGTTTTATGTTGCTGAGGATTAAACTCACAGCCACTGAACTAAATCCTCAACCCTCCTTTTTCTTTCTTTTTTTGTCCCCCTGGTGGTACTAGAAATTGAACCTAGCACCCAGACTATTTTAAAATTTGTTTTAATTTTTTTTTTTTTTTGAGACAGGGTCTCACTTTGTAGTTCAGGCTGTCTCTGTGCTCAGCATCAAACTCACATCACAGCAATCCTCCTGCCTCTGCCTCCCAAGTGCTGGGATTACAGGCGTGAGCCACCACGCCCAGCACTGTGGTATGTGGCACTGATTGCTGCTGGGCGTGAGTCTCCACAACCAGTATTGTATGTGGTTAACCATGGATAGAACCCGGGTCCTTGAGCTTGCAAGACAGGTGCCAAAACCACTGAGGCTAAATCCCCAGCCCCAGTTTTAAAATTTTGAGATAGTGTCTCACTAAGTTGCTATGTTTCCCAGGCTGGTCTCAAACCTGTGATTCTCTTGCGTCAGCTTCCTAGAGTGCTGGACTTCCAGGCATGCAGAAACAGGTCTACCTCCTGCATTTGGTGTTGTTTTGCTTTTGGTTTTTTTGATACAGGGTCTTCCTCTATAGTTAAGGCTGGCTGTCAACCCACTCTGTAGCCCAGGCTTGTCTTAAATTCATAGTAATCCTGCTACCTCAGCCAAGTTCTTGTTTTTATTAATACGCAGAGAATTTTCTGTACCACTTAGACATTCTCAGCTCTTTGATTGAGAATCACACATAAGTTAATTATCAGTGATACTCAGTGTTAATTCTAGCTCTTACTTTGTGCCAGGCATTGTTCTAAGCATGTTACACCTCTCTCCTAATCCACTTTCTTCTAGTTTCAGTTTAACTATTATCTCCAGAGAAGCCTTCTTTTGTCCAAGTTGAGCTTCCTTCCCCCCTTGCTTTTATTCTCTATCATTTCATCCTGTTGATTTCCTTCAGAATACTCATCACTATGAGCAATTAGTTACCTATTTTTCCTGCTTGTTTACTGCTGCCTCCCCAACCAGAGGAGGAGCTTTGAGAGCAGGGACAGAGTGAGTCCCTTAGGCTCACTGCAGTACACCAGGAAAAGTTAGTGCCTTGGTGTTTGGTACAGAGGAATCATGGGCTGAGTATTTATTGCCAAGACATAACAAGCAAAAATATCTAGCTTTCTGAGATAGATGCTATATTTTCTTTATTAATCTAATGAGGAAACTAAGGTCCAGAGAGTGAATAAACTCACCCCAGGGTTAATAAGTGACAAGATTGGTTGAACACCCAGCTTTACTTGACTCAATCCTTTTTGTGGCCCCAGTAACAGAATACTGAGTACAGTCTTGGCTATGAGAATTAGCCCCCTTTCTGCCTAGGACTTCCTTTTTCTTTGAGCTAAGAGGGTAGAATTAGCCATCCTCCTTAGAGTAATATTTTGTGCTTTGTTAGATCTATGATTTATGAAAATGAAAGTGGGATTGACCAACTAATTTGGCTTGGTAACTTTAAGGAGGCTGATCTTCAGTTCATTTCTTCCTTTTCTACATCCTTCACTGAAGATCTGCTGGTCCTTGATCTGTGCCAGACACTGTTAGATGTCATTGGAGCCCAGAGACTTATAGATCATAGGTCAGAGTTCTAATCATAGAATGATAAGAGACCTGTCTGATGGGAGATTTGGGCACATTAACAGCTGCCTCAAGTACTGCAGAAGTCACTGCTATACTGGTATCTCCAATAACAGAGAGAAGGAAGGGACTAATAACATCCCATACATGCATGATGATGGGAATGATGGTGTCTGTGTAAGAGGCGGGAGATCAGAGGTGATGCCGAGCTGGGCCTTAAGGAAAGAATAGTTTTCCAGGTAACAAGATGGAGGTGAGGCTACCTGGACATGCATCAGCACAAACAGAAGCACTCAAAGAAGCAGCAGAGTGAGCAAAGTGCCAGGATAGAAGGTTGGCTCTCAAGATATAGACCTGGCTAAAGAAACAAGAAGCTTGTGAAGAGCCTCACTCAAAAGTCTGTGACAGTTGTGACCTGAAACATTTCTCTGAAGGTGACAGGATTGGAGGTGGTCAATGAGGAGGCAGAAGTATGGCAGGAAGCTCTGCAGTTGTCCAGGTGACAGACGATAAGGACTTCAACTTGAGGTATTTGCAGCAGAGTTGGAGAAGCAGATAAATTAGAGAGCTTTTTAGAAGGCAGGGCCAAAGGACTTGGTGATTGATCAGATAAGGGAGAGGAGAGAGGAAACTAAGTGACTTACTGAAAAGGACTGGTTGGCCATGTATAAAATGATGCCATTAACAATTATAGGGAAATTTGAGTCAGGTGTGAGAAGTAGTTTTGTCAGCTTTGAATACATAGAGTTTGTGTCTTAGACAGTTAGGAAGAAAGTCTGGCTTCTGCTTTCCTTTCCAGAATAGCAGTCATAGCCTAAGTGAGACATCCCTGGACCAGTTTTCTGCAAGGCCTACCAAGGGATAAAATTCTCAAAGATCTCACTAGCTTTGCTCAGCACCACATCCTTCAAGCTAAAAAACTGGATATTAAAAATAACCTGGACCCCCATTGATGGATTATGGATATATTGTACTTTTTTTTTTTTTTTTGAGACAAGGTCTCACTTTATAGTTGAGGCTGGCTCTGGACTCACTATGTAGCTCAGGCAAGCCTCGAACTCACAACAATCTTCCTGCCTCTGCCTCCCAAGTTCTGGAATTACAGGTGTGAGACACCACAGGGGGCACTGTGATGTGTGGTTACTTGGGATGGAATTTACCGGGGATTGAATTTGGGACCTTGCACATACCAGGTAGACGCTGGAACCCCTAAGCTAAATTCCCGGTCCCTATACTGTACATTTTTAAAAAATCAGACACTGGCTCCAGTGGAACAAATTCTTCTGACTCTTGAAGTGCTAGACTTTTTAAAGAAACCATTTCTACCCAGCAGTCTCCACCCCTGACCACTTCTGACTTTCAACTGTCTCCCAAGAGCTCTTTTTCTTCCTTTTTGTTGATAAAAAAAAAAGAAAGAAAGAAGGAGAGAGAGAGAGAGAGAGAGAGAGAGGAGAGACAGAGACAGAGACAGAGATTGCACAGCATTCGCAGTCCTGATTACCCCTGAGTATTGGCGAAAACCTGGAGTTTGGGGAACTGGACCTTTTTCCAACCACCACCACTGACTAGTGTCCTCAACGCTGCCACAAGACTCTCTAGCTCCAGCCCTTTACAAAACGATGAGGCTAGGATCCTCCCCCACCTCAACTTGAATATCCAGCGCTCACCAGGCGGTGGCACGGCCGAGCACGTGGCTCCTCTAGGGGCCCGTTTTGTTTAGGGTCCTCCTGGAGAAGGGGACAACCCAGGAGGCCGAGAGGCTGGCGCGCCATCCTGCTGGTGGCCACCTCCCTGGTTCCTACAGCCTACGGCCAAAGGCAGAGACACGCCCTGTGTCCCACTCCCACGTTCCTAGGATGCTGTCAGAGCCGCGCTCTCTTCTCCGCCCTCTCCTCACGCACTACCCCTACTGTCATGCCAGTAAATCCCAAGAGCACAGGGTGGCACGATTCCCCCCTCGCACCCCTGCGGGCTTGGAGGCGAGCACTGAAGCAGCGCAGCCCCAAGCTTCCCCTGCAGAAGCCGCGCTCCCCACTCGCTCCAGGGGCAGAGGGGGCGCGAGAGAGCCAGTGGGCGGGCGTCCCATCCTCCGCATCCTCCAGGTGCAGGCGCGCGGGGAGGGAGCGCTGCGCTGCGCCGCGCTGCGCATCGCGGCCCGCTCGCTGCCTGCCCCCTGCCCGCGCTGGGCCACCTCCCCGGGCCGCCGGCGGAGGGCTACGAGGCGCTAACGTAACGCTGTTTCCGGTTTTCCAGAGGGCTCTGTTTCCCCTCCCAAGGCGGCGGCGGCTGAGCGGCGGAGCCCCCCAAATGGCCTGGCCAGATGCGGCAGGTTTGCTGCTCAGCGCTGCCGCCGCCGCCGCCACTGGAGAAGGCTCCGTGCAGCAGCCACAGCGACAGCAGCAACAGAAGCAGCAGCAGCGAGACGAGCAGCAGCAGAGGCGAGAGCGGCAGCAGCAGCAGCAGCAGGATCAGGAGCAGCAACAGCATCTTCCGTCCCGCTGCGCCCCCAGAGCCGCAGCCGCAGCCCCGCAGCCCCGCAGCCCCGAGAGCCGCCGCCCGCCCGCGAGCCACAGCCGCCGGCGGCATGAGGCGCGACCCGGCCCCCGGCTTCTCCATGCTCCTCTTCGGTGTGTCGCTCGCCTGCTACTCGCCCAGCCTCAAGTCGGTGCAGGACCAGGCGTACAAGGCACCCGTGGTGGTGGAGGGCAAGGTCCAGGGGCTAGCTCCGGCCGGCGGCGCCAGCTCCAACAGCACCCGCGAGCCGCCCGCCTCGGGTCGAGTGGCGCTGGTGAAGGTGCTGGACAAGTGGCCGCTCCGGAGCGGGGGGCTGCAGCGCGAGCAGGTGATCAGCGTGGGCTCCTGCGCGCCGCTCGAAAGGAACCAGCGCTACATCTTTTTCCTGGAGCCCACAGAGCAGCCCTTAGTCTTTAACACGGCCTTTGCCCCCCTCGACACTAACAGCAAAAACCTCAAGAAGGAGGTGGGCAAGATCCTGTGCACTGACTGCGGTGAGTCGCCCCCTCCCTCTGCCAGAGGAAGGGGGGAGGGGGGTGGAAATGGGGGTGGGGCGGAGAGGTGCGGCAGGTGCCCAGGCCTGGCATCGTCCGGGCGCTGGGGGGTGGGGCCGCCCCTGAGCAGAGCGGCTGGCACGGGTGGTGAGGGGGTGGGGGTTGGAGAGAAGGGTCAGGCGCAAAGTGTGCCAGGGGCTGGGGCGGGGGGCAGGGGAGGCGCGGCCTGTGCCAGCAGGGATCTGCGGCTGATGTATGGCATGTGGGGCTGGAAAGCTGCCATCATAGCCCAGTAGCGGAAGGAAAACGGAGAGGTCCGGGCGGTGCTGTCCTGAGGCTCAGTGAGTCAGGAGTGACCCTCAGAGGCCTTGTGCGCGCTGCTCCCGAGGGCCTGCCTTGCCCAGGCTGGCAGGGTCTGCAGGAGCAGCTGGGCACACTCCCATGCGTCGAAGGCCTCCGCTTACAAGTTCTCCTAGGGAATGGTCGCCCCCGCCCCCTCCTTCCTCTCGGGGCTCGGGGGGCTCGGGGCTCGCTCTGGGCTGTGCTGATCCACACTGCTGGCGCAGGCAGAGTTGGACTTTTTCTGCTACTGTTTTTCGTCCTCCATGTGGCTCTGGGTTTTTTGTTTTTCGTTTTCCCTCCATCGAGATCGCCTGTCTTTGCTAACTGGGTAGCACAGCCTTCTAACCTCCACGATCAGCGAGCAGACGCCTCTTATAGCGGATTCTGGAGGATCTTGCTAGGGCTTTTGATGATGATGATGAAATAGAGTAACTTACTTCTGCTGAATGCTGTAAGTTCAGCTCTGACATCTTGCTGGCTGCTTGTACTGACTGCATCTCTTATCTTCATGATGGTGGGTGCTGCACAGGGATGCAGGTGATCAGAAACAAAACACTGATGTTTGTGGATCTGGGCGGCCCAGAATGGAGGAATGGAGGTCTCCGTGTCATGCCGGAGGGCAAAGAAATATCAGTTTAAGAGCTTTTTCTCCTTGCCTCTGAATTCAGCACTTAGTTCTCAGGAAAATATTTTAAACAGAATCGTCTCCTTGGTGGAGTATTTGGTGTTCGTTTATCCACTGTCTGTTCATATAGGGGCTTCATTTTGTCCCGACTAAGGCTAAATTTACAGCATTTTGTGTGACTGGGAGCTGTGTAATCATTGGCTTGGGACAGATGTCCAAGACTCTCATAGAAGTTCATATGTTTACCAGTTCACCAATTAATTGAATCTGGGTAGTGTAAACAGGCTTGAGTTGCAAAATATGTGTAACAACTCATGGGAAGTTTTGCTGCCCTCATCTTTCTAGATCAATGCCTTTGACTTTTGGAAGCTTCACTCCCCCGCTTTTCAAAGAGGCAAATTTTAGGAGTTTAGTTGTGGGAGTACATCCAGGCTCTATGTTAAACTGTGATCACTTTAATGAGAAGAATCTTGGCAGTGTTTTAATAAGAAGGCAAAAAACTTTGGTGATAGCAGTTTATGGCTCCGATATTACTCTAAGAAATATTGTTGACTGCTTTTTATTGCTGATTTTATACTCTGAGATGTTTTATGATAAGTTGAGACCAGTTAAGAATTTTACATTTTTATTCTATGAAGCATTTTGTCTGAGATCTCTGGGGCAGCTGTGCAACTGTACCGTGCAGTGGAAGTAGATAGTAAAAACATTTATTGAACCTTGTCCAAGGACAGCCTCTGTTTTGGTTTTTGGTGAACTGTTCCTGAGTATGCAAGTGCAAGATCCACATGAAATCCCTCAGCCTGGGCCCCTGAGGACCTGGGAGTCATGGCAATCCCACAGAGGAAGATGGCATTACTCTTTGTCCCCTTTCTCCTCTCAACAAATGCATTGTCAATTACACCTTGTTTGCTTGTATGAGCTTTTAGCAGCTTAACAGTGGAATGCTGAAATACTGAAGGATCTGAGAGTCAGAAATACAGTCTGCTTTTAGGTTGTGACCATCTCATGTTATTAAAATAGCATGTGTAGCACAGTTCTCAAAAAGATAAATTTAGGACTGCAATCACTGGTCAAGGGAAGGCCCTCACACAGCAGAAATTATGGAGGAGCAGGAATGTGTATGGCAGTAAATATTTTAGAATGCCAAACAATTGCTTTGAATTGATAGTATACAGATAAGTGTCAGTTTGGGGAGCTTTACCTAAGGGGATTAGAAATCAAAAGGCATATTTGTGAGAGGAGATTTGTGGAACTGGTGGTAGTGTGGCAGAAGACTATAGGCTTATTTTCTACTGTGTGGTTAAAGAAAACATAGACTATAATGGTATATTAAATAAGGAAACAAAATCATTCTAACTAACCACAACACCTTCCTTGTGCTCAGCAGGAAATAGCTAACAAATTCATTTTCTGTTTTCTATTCTGAAGAGCCCTGTGGGCCACAGGGTCATTGAGAACATTTTCTCCTTGGAGCAGATTCGCCCATTGCAAAATAGGGAAACTGGCACTTGGAAACTGACATCCTGGCCCTTATGTTAAGCAACTGAGGTTCAATTGTTACTTTGTTTTGCCAGCTTCATCTCAGTGTGTCTGGAAATCAGAAGTTTGGTTCCTAGGGAGGCCATCCAGGAAGCTGTGTTTAGGGGTGAGGAGCACAACTTTGGGATAATGTACTATATGTAGGGATATATTGTGCTTAAAAGTTGACACACACCTCAGTAACATCAATGTAAGAGTCATAATCCTCACCTTCTAAAAGTCCTTATGTATAGCTAATTTCAGCTATGAAATGTTGACTTGAAGTCTATGCTCTCAGGTGGAAAATGGTAGAAAGTAGCGCTGCTGGAATAGCAGTACCCGCCAGAGGGACTTTTTGACAGATCTAATGTGTGACATTTATCTAGAAATACTGTGTCTGGTGGTGAAGAGTTGAGTAAAATCTGTGCATTTCATCAAAATATTGCATACATGAAGATGTTTTCTTTGCCTCAGTGGAAAGGAGAAGAAAAAGTTAGAAAGGCCTCACAGGGATTAGCATCTCCATACCATGCTGTAAAAGCATCCTATTCTGGAAATAGTCCTGCATTTTAAAAGATGGTTGTGTATATTTTGGTATAATTGCACCCTATCTTGTTGATTTCTTATATCCATGTTTTAAAGCATTTCTCTTGTTGAATAGAGGCTGTATATAGTTCTCTTTCTCTCTCTTTCTCTTTTCTTCCTTTGGGCCTCGCTGATTTTCAGTTTTCCAGTGCATAGTATACAGTACTTGTTGTTTTGTGTTTTTTTGTGTGTGTGGTATGGGGATCAAACTTGGGCCCTTGTGCTTGCCAGGTAGGCACAGTAACCCTGGGCTAAATTCCCGGCCCCAGTACTTTATTGTTAAACATGGACAAGGTGTATATCTTGGAGAGTGTACATTATTTAGAATAGTTTAAGTAATTTGATACCCTAAATCACATATTAGAGGAAGGTCGTTCACAAAATTCAGTATAACAAAAGCAACTGCATATTTTTAAAATGCTGTTTATTTAAAGAATCTTTTCTTTCCCAGCCAGCTGGAAACCCAGCTGTGCTGCAGCTTGAAGATGGGAAAGTGAAACTAGATTAGAAATTGACCAGTCCTGGTGGTGAAGAGGAGGTTTGGTTACAGGTTTGGGTTTGACTCTTCATCCTGAAGTCATTATTTCTTGTAGTAGCTGCTTTCCTCTTCAGATTGTAATTGTTTTGGCAGGAATGATATCTTTGAGATCTTCTTTGTCCCAATTCACCTTCTGTCCTTCAATTCCACCCTCCCTCTTCAGAGTTCAGTACTGCTCCTGGTTTACTGAAGGGCTTTTCCTAAATGTCTTTTGAATGGATAAAGTCAAGTGAAGTTCAAAAAGAAAGCGTCTAGATTCATCAAAACAATCTAAACTCTGATCTGAGAGGAGAAGTACTACGCTGAAAAGCTGAGTTTGGTGATAGCCTTTACCTGTCGCTATGGGAACATTTTTTCCAAAGGAGTCCTTATCAACTAGAGTACTTAAGCCACAACATGCTTAATCATCATGATGATTAGTGTTAATGGGATTTGAGCAGTGGGGAATAAAGATTTTTGCTAGAGAAGATCCACTTTTTTTTTTTTTTTTTGAGAGAAGGCCAAGAGATAATACTACCACACCTCCAAATTTAAAGAAAAATGAAAAAACTATTAGTTTCAGTTAACAGACTGGGGATCTAGAGAGGATGGTATGTTAGCAATCTAGCTGAGTAACTTCCTTCTGGCTTCCAATCAAAGCCACTGTGTTTCCTCTTTACCATCCTCTATTATCTAGGGCATTTACACTTTACTTCCTAATAAGTTATTTTTAAAAATAAAATTGCATTTCTATTTTTGGATATATAACACATTTACATGGCTCAACCTCCAGAAGGTACTTAGGAATATGGGGTGAAGTGTCCCTTTTACCCCTGTCCTGAGCCACCTAGCCCTAATATAATTGTGAAATAATTTATCCTTGAAATGTGTATTTCTC
>PVIR01042280.1:0-12318 GCA_004026965.1 Petromus typicus | reverse complement strand
CCCGGGTTCGATTCCCCGGTAACCACATAACAATACTGGGTGTGGAGACCCACACCCAGCAGCAACCAGTACCACATACCACAGTGCCGGGCGTGGTGGCTCACGCCTGTAATCCCAGCACTCGGGAGGCAGAGGCAGGAGGATTGTGATGTGAGTTTGAGGCTGAGCTGAGTGCCAGCCTGAACCACAAAGCGAAACCCTGTCTCAAAAAACCAAAAAAAAAACCTCATACATCAACATGTTTTGTATGAAAAGAAAACTAACAGTGCCACGGCCCCTATCACAGGCTAGTGCTTGTTTGTTCCTCTCTTTGGGTTTTCCCTCAAGTTGAACCTTAACTTGTACATCTCATCAGAATCCTCTTGTGCTCTGTCCTTTACAGCTCCACTCCTGAGGACCTTCAGCTTCTTGGGCTTTGAGCTTGTACGTCCAGGTCATCCCTGTGTACCCTCTCGGCCAGACGTGATGTTTATGGTTTACCCCCTGGACCAGAACTTGTCCGATGAGGACTGATGGTCACAGAGGATGCTTTGCCCAAGAGCCACAGTGGGGGAAGAGGGGAATTCAGGCAGCCCTGGGACACGAGAGAGGGCTCCTCCCTGACCAGGGAAGGGTGCTGAGGGGCTCAGGGTGAGGGTTGCCTACTGTGTTCTTGGAGTTGACTTGTTGAAATTGTTTTCCATAAAGAGCAGTATAAACATATTATTCACATGTAATCACCAGTAGTAAATGAAGATGTTTATGAACTGGCATTAGAAGCTTTTTAAACTGCGCTGTGTGACGTGCTCTATCTAGCCTAGGGGAGGGCACTGCCTAGAAGCGGGGGAGCTTCTGAGTCCAGGATGAGGCCTGGAGGGCTGGTGGGCAGCACTGTTGGGCTCCAGTTCCCCTGCTGTTGGGCTTTGTTTCAGTTTTTAAGACTTCTGCATTTTCTTTCTTCGCTTCCTGTCACCACAGGGACTCTGTGAGTAGAAGCTTTTGGCTCCTGGGCAGTGTCCTTGGGTTGTTTTTGACACTTCACTTTGGCTTCTCTGTACACGTTTGTTGCCTGGCCTGGTGTAAGCAGGTCATGACCCACCCTTCCTTCTTTACAGCTTAGTGTTATTCTGGCATTTGGTTAATCCGGCTTAATCTGTTTAATGTTATCAGTGCATTTTAAATAGAGGCATTGAAGTTCACTCCCACCACCAGGGTTTTTTGGGGGGAGCCTGGGCCTTAAACTAGCCAAACTCCAATTCTCAAGTTACCGCCAGGAGTTTTTTCTCCTGTGGCCCAGGTCCAAAGGTCTCCTTCCTAGGGTCATGAGCAGAGAGAAAAAACAGCAACTCAGGGCCTGGGAGCTGTGGAGAAATCTGTTCTAAGGGATGGGATGGCTCTGGCTGGCTGAGCACAATGCTGCTTCCTCCCCCAGCAGGTTCTGTCTGAGCAGTGCCTGAGACCCTGCTCTGCGGGGCCAAGAAACAGGCCCGGGTGTGGCAGTGGCCTGCCCCTCTGTTTCCACTAAACAGTTTGTTCTGAGGGGAGAGGAAAGGGAAAGAGATCACAACTGGGTAAGGGGAGTGGGGGTGTCAGGGAGGCAAGTGTGTTGTGTTACTGTGTCAATAAACTGATTTAAAGTTGTGGTTGGTCTGTTCTTTTTTCCTGTACCAGGACCAACTTCCTACCACTGTCTTTTGAGTCTGGAGCCAAACTTACATGATTCGTGGAAAAAGCTGCAATGTCATAGGGCAGATAAGCTGGCAAAGTCTCTGGGGCCATGTTACACTGTGAAGTGTGGAGTTGCTAGGAGTCTGGGACGTGCTGCAGGAGTCCCCTGGAGAGACAGGTGTGTACACATGAGCTGTACCCAGAACGGAGGCCCAGTAGCCACCCATGACGTGATTCTTTTATAGGGAAGGCTGGGACCTAAAACAGGGTTTTGGGTTTGCATGCAGCTGGCTGACAGTCTCTTTCCTGAGGTCTATTTGTTTGTTGTTTTATTTTTTTAAACAAAAAGTGCATTGGTGCATTTTAGATACATGTAAAGATAACATCATAGGTCAAGGTCTCAGGAGGAGGGAGCACACACCTTCAGTATTGCAGTTCTCTCCTTGGGGAACCTTCTGGGCACACCTGATCTTGTGGCACCAGCCTGAAGAATCATCTCTGGCACTGCAGGAGGCTGGCAGCTCTGTTACCTGTGTCCCCTTTTTAAATTCTCATGAAGTAGCCTTTTTTTCCCATTTAATCCTGGTTTCCCCCCCCCCCCCCAGAGAAGGGCATGTTCTTCCACCTCCTATAGCTTTGCAAGTGTGAGTCTTAGTTTCTCTGTGTGCCCATGTTCATGCTGTTTTTTATGGCTCGTTCTTGGGTTTTACTCTGGACCTTGTCATTACTGTTGGGCTCCACCTGCTGTCCCTTAAAAGAAGTGAACTCACTTCTGCTCCCCACAAGTATAACTAGAGTAAGTATGGAACTAGACATTCAGCTGAAGTCAGAATGACCTGAAGATGTTTCCCTCTTGAACAAATGACTCCTAGAGGGAGCATAAAGGCAAAGGGCAGTTTCAAATTCATATGTTAAAGCTAACATCTACATGTGAACAGGGCTTAAAAATTAAGACAAACCCCAGCCCTGGGAGGCTCAGGCAACGTGACTGCAAGCTCAAATTCCTCCCAGAAATTTGGCAAGACCCAATCTCAAAAAAATGAGGGTGAGGGGGCCGGGGAGTTAGCTCAGTGGTTCTGGCGCCTGTCTTGCAAGCGCAAGGGCCCGGGTTCGATTCCCCGGTAGCCACATAACAATACTGGGTGTACCCACCAGCAACCAGTACCACATACCACAGTGCCGGGCGTGGTGGCTCACGCCTGTAATCCCAGCACTCGGGAGGCAGAGGCAGGAGGATTGTGATGTGAGTTGGAGGCTGAGCTGAGGGCCAGCCTGAACCACAAAGCGAGACCCTGTCTCAAAAAAACCTTAAAAAAAAAAAAATGAGGGTGAGAAAAAATGTAGCTCATTGGTAAAGCACCCCTGGGTCTGCTTCCACTACAGGGAGGGAAAAACAATTCAACCCTTTAGTGTTTTCCCATGAAGCTGGTAGAATGGATGGGAACATGCTGGAGATCCAGCTGCTATCTGTTTTTTCCTGTCCAATACAACCAGATTTAGAAGCACTGAATCAGAAACCCAGTTGTCCAGTTGAGAGTCTCCTTTCAAGAAAAAACTGGTTAGTGAAGATGATTGGCAGGAAATACATTGAAAGGCTGCACTCTAGTTTAACAAGTAACCTACAAGAGGGTGGTGGACATGGAAGGGAGATATGTGCAAGGCAAACTAAGTCTAAATTTAAGAACAGGGACATTAAAAACTTTATTCAATAAATACAACAAATAATTTAAAAATATACTTCAATTCCAAAGCCAATTAAGAAAAGGAAATAGAGACAAAGGAAAAAAGGGGTAGGAGGAAGGTAGCAGAAAGGAGAGAGAGGCCGAACAATGGTTTGGTTGGGTTACTTCAGAAGGTTTTACCTTTTAAAAGTCTGATCAGATGTTCTTAACCCATAAACCGTTAGCCCTTGTTATGGGGTGACCACAGCAGTCCACCCGACAGAATGACCCTCTGGGCTCCGCATCAGAGCCCTTGGAAGCTGGAATGGTTGGGGAGGGGAGACTGTTGGGGGGTGGTTCCCCATTCCTGACAACCATTCCTCCTGACTCCCGTGCAGGTTTAAATAGTGCAAACTTAGGCAAAGAGCTCCCAGCTGCATAGTTTTACAGGTTGAGTGTCCAAAGTCACTTCAGTGAACGGGATCTAAGGGTAAAGTGGGGGGGCCAGGGCAAGGATGAAGCTTTCAGGCTAAGCCAGTGGCCAAGTCAGAAAACAGTGCTGGGTGGGAAAGGGGGACAGGGCAGGCAGTCTGGATACTGGATTCAACAGCTTGCCATCAACCAGGGAGAGTGAAGGCGAAAATGCGTATGGAGCAGGACCAGGACGACAGGAGAGTAGACAGAGGAGAGGAAAGTTGGGAGAAGGGAGGAGGCAGCTCAGCAGCAAACTTTAGGAGAAATAACCAGCAGCCCTCACAGATTTGTGATTGTCTCTTAAAAAGATTTATTTTCTCTTCTTGCCTGAATGTACAAAGGCAAAAAGAGTACAGTTTGTATATATATATATTTATATATATATATAAAAAAAACAAGGAACTCGGTAATGTACACTTTACAGAAGGAAAGAATCAGGAAGACTGAAATTAAACCCAACAGAGCAACGCCAATGGAACGAAAGCTATGAACAGCAACGTGTCCCTCCAGCCCAGGCCTCCAGCTTGCCCCAACCTGCTCCCAAGGGGAGGGCTGAGCACCAAGGCAGGCGGGCGGGCTAGGGCAGGAGGGGCGGGGACAAGGCTGGGAGGGGCTCGATCCCAGGAGGGGCCCACAGCAGGGGATCCCTGGAAAGCTTCCTGGGATGCCCTAGCAATAAAACAAATGACAGAGGCCCAGAACTATGGGGCCGGCTAGCTGCCCAGTTGAATCTTGGGGGCATCAGAGTAGACAATGGGATGGTGACAAGTTATGAGGGGGGGTAACCAAGTGATGTGAGGGGAGCCACAAAGCCTCTCTCCAATTCTCTAGCCCTTCTGCAGTCTTCGCCCCCAACTCCTGAAACTAAGTCCCAGCTCCCCACTGGAGCCTGGAGAGGAGACTCAAGAAAGGACCACTTCATTCCGCAGGGTGCCCTCTTAGCCTTGTGTGTGTAGTCCTTTGACCTTGAGGTGTGTGGAGAGTGGGATAAGTGTGGGAAACTGCATACATGTACACATACATGTTCAAGGCAGGGCAGGGGGTAACGGGAACTCACACACCTTAAATAGGAAGAAGCAGGTAGGGATACTGAAGAGCCTTGCTCTCAGCCCGGCTGTCCTTGGGCGGGCCTGGCAGGAGTGGCTGAGAAAGGGGGTTGGTCTGGTGGCCTAGGTCCCTGGCAGCAACCTTACCCAGCCCTTTTGGTGTGGGGTGGGGTCCTTGGTGTGCTTTCTCCCTCTGCGTGTGTCACAGGGGTGTCCTTTCAGAAGAGAGGCTGGAGGTGGACAGCACAGCCCTCACTCGGCACGTGGCGAGGGGCGCCACGGCTGCCGCGTGTTAGCGGTGGTGGGCACCCTAGGGAGGAGCACAGCGGCCTCCCTTGCTCTTCTGGGCAGCTCCTTCTCTGCAAGGGAGACCGATATGTTTTTTAAAGGGGAATATTAAAAAAACAGCCGTTTCCTTCTGCAGAAACCAAAGCTGCCCTGTGAATCCAGAAGTTCCTCCTCTGTGTGACACAGCAGGGTGGAAAGGGCAGGAAAGTGGACTCGTGCCTGCCCGATGAGTGAGGAAATTGCTCTAGCGGTTTCTTTACACTATGTACAGAGCACGCTGCAGGCCAGCGCCACAGATACAAAACGCACAACAATAGTCAAAACCAAACAGGAATAGAGATGGTCCTATGGGTCCACCCACAGGAGCCTGGAGGCAAGATCAGGCTGAAATTTGGTCACCCTCCTGGGAAGGTCGCCCAGGTCAGGTGGGTGAAGGCGTCCACCAGCAACTTCCCTGAAGGGAAGGGAAGTACTGCTCCGGGCACCGCCCGAGAGGGCTGCAGAGGGAATGAGGGCTGAGGGAAACTGTCGGGGGCTCTGAAAACAGGTCTAAAACAGTGGGGTTTGGTGAAGGGAGACGAAGAACCCAACTTGAAACAAAAACAGACATGGAAACCTAGAAGAAGGGTCTGTGGGTTATGGAAGAGCTCAGTTCTTAGAAACTGTCCTCTCTGGGAATTGTGCTTACTGCCCCTCCTCCATATTCAGACTTAGCACGACTTTCTTGCTCTTCGGCTGCCCCTTTTGGCACGCTGGTTGGAAAGCACCTTTCTTTAACTTAGGCTGGGGTCTGTTGGTCTTTCTCCATCTGAGGGCCAAGGAAAGATTGGGCGGGGGGCTGGGGGGAGGGATGGTGCCTCACAAAAGCAAAAACCAAGAGCTCCCCACACCTTGGGGAGTTACCAAATAAAGCTACCAGATCATCACTGTCAGTGCAGGAGCATAAAGCTCTGACCCAGAGAGGCTGTTTTCTAAGGACAGCACAGCCCAAGCCACTCAGTAACTACTTAGTAATGCTTAGGTATGTTATCTTAGGGTCGAAGGAACAAATGACCTCTCAGAGCCAGCAGCCCCTAAACAATGTCTGTTAACAGTCACACAGCTCATATTGGCACACGCGGAGGGTAGAGACTGAGCTATAGAGAGAACTGGGCTGTGTCCTTTTGTGGTCCTAGCTGAGGCAGAGTCTCAAACGGCTGAACATGGGACATGACCAAGAACTGCTGGGTGCTGCAGGCCTGTCTGCTGGGCTTTGGCCTCTGGTGACCTGGTGTACTCCTCAGGACCCATTCTGGGGGAATACTGTTTTCTCTGCTTGACTCTTAAGAGCCAAGCAGTGGAAAAGAGGTGAATCCAGTGTGGGGATCCCCTGGGAAAGGCACCAAGGGGCCAGGATGGAAGAGAGAAGGGAAGAGAGTGCGGAGAGAAGCAGCAGCAGGACGTCATGGGGACGCAGACTCAGTTTCACAGACTCGTTCGTGCTCCAGCTCCCTCCCCAGCCGCCCGTGAGCCCTGTGCTGGTGTTGGAGGCCCTGCCTGGGGGAGCTCAAGGCCCCACTCAAGGCCCTGTGGGGCGAGTGCCTTGATCTCCCCCCCAGGCTGGGGGCTGAGCCTTTATCTGTGCTCACGTGTGAAGGGGAAAGTCTCCTTATTTGAAGACCTTGTTTTCCCAACTATGGAGAAAACAACCCCTAATTTCTTTCCTGAGATTCGAATTCCTCCTCATGCTGCCAGTTCCTGGGGGCCAACCCGCTGGGGAGGTGGGGGATCTGGTGAGGGCGGGAATGGCGGTGAGAGGGGGTGGCTGCTGTGCTGTCCTCAGACCTTAGCCAGTGCCTGGGGGGCCCTCCCTGTGGGGGACTGGTTGGTGCTGTGCCGGCAGCAGAACAGGGATGTGGGGAACAGAGCAGTGACTTCTCTGGGCTGAGGCCATGTTCCCCTGGTTGCTCCCCGTGCCTTCATCTCCAGAGAGGCCATAGCAGTCATGGTTGTGGCTGCAAATAAATATTTTTGCTAAGTACCAGCTCTCCAGCTCCTGAGGGAGGGTCAGGGAGTTCGGCTGTGGAGGCGGTGATAGCCAAGCGTCTGCCTTCAGTCCTGGTTGGAACGGCAAATAGGATCACCAACACCATTGAACTGATGTCTAAATGGCACCTCCAGCACCTCTCTGGGTGAGGCAGTCCACGCCCGTGAAGCTGACTTTATCCGGGCACTTGTTCTGCAAGGGAAACACAAGTAACCAGGCACTCAGCCCGCTGGCGCGACAACCACAAGGTGGCACTCCAAGAAAACAAACCTCAGGGAAGACCCAACCTGTCTGGCAGGCCAGGGTTTCACCTTCCCTGACAGCCAGCCCGCACTCCTGGACCAAGGCCCCAAGGGGATCCTGTGACCAGGCAGCAGCTGGCCCTGCTGTATGGCCCCAAATGAACAAAAGTCACTCACCATTCTCACCTCCTGGGGGGTGGGTAGAGTGAGGGAGTCGAGCCTTGCTGGCTGGCAACAATGGCTGTAGAAGAAAGCCCTGAGCAAGCAGGAGGACAGGTTAGTGTGGCACTAACAGACCACCAACAAACTGAAACAAACCAGAGCTCCCCCCTTTTGACCAATACTGGCCTGCCTGAAACTTGGGTCTCGTGCGTGCTAGTCAAGTGCTCTACTACTGAGCTACATTCCTAGCCCCTTTTTTAAATTCAGGGAGGCCTTGTCCCAAAGTTGCTCAGGCTGGCCTCGAATCTGCAGTCCTGCTTCAGCCTCTCAAGCAGCAGAGATTTAATAAGTCTGCACCAATGTGCCTTCTAGAAACCTCCCCTTCATAAGCCCTTTGTCCAGCTGGTGGGGTGTGGGGAGCAGGATCCACTTGAATTCCTAGCTCTGTGGAGTTCTGAGGTGCTGACAAAAGACACAGTCTACTCCTCGGCCATGCAGGGTGGCTGGGGACAGTGTAGTTCTGCTACTCATCTGCGTGTTCCTGAGTGTCAAAGCCAACATTCTGGAGGAGTCTGAAAGTCCGAGGGCTCCAAAGGAGGGAGGAAATGTATGCTTCAATGACTCTGCAGGAGGTCGGACTTTGGATAGATTAGCAGCTTAGAAAAAAGATGCTTGTGGGAGACCAAGAAAAATGGGTGGCTGGAACAAGAGGCTCACCTGCTGCATAGGGTAGGTTGTACTGTGTGGGGAGCAGTGAGTACCCCAAGTGATGGTGGTGGTGGTGTGTGGACATCAGGCGCTGAGAAGGGGAGGTGCGCGGCCGGTCAACACTCCGTTCAGCTCCGCCTGTTCCCCCGACGCTGCTGCAACTGCCGCCACCTCCGACCACCCCACAGCCTCCCCGATCTCGCTCCTGAGAAGTTTTCTCGCTTATCTGCAAAGAGGAGACACACAGAAGCACTGTGCTGATGCACAGGAACCCAGGAGGCCTGGGGCTGATGTGAGATAAGCTGAGCTGTGCTGGGGTCAGCTGAACTGGCCCGCTTTCTCCAGGACCCCGGATGTGGCCTCACTGGCCTCTGGGGAACAGAGAAGGGCCCCGGCGTGTCTCTTACTGTGGGTGACTTGCTCTTGTAGTGGCTGGCATGCTGCTGCAGGATGTCCAGTGCTTTGGACTCTGAGCTGGATTTACAGCCAACACTGGGGCTGGCTCGGGCCTTCTCGGCATCCTCACCACTCGAGACCTTGCTGCCGTAGGGGGAGAAAGAGTAGCTGGAAGGCAAGTAGGAACCTAGGGAGAGAGAAACAAGGCGGTCAGAGCAGGGGTTCCTGCGCTTCGGGGGCTGGGGCATCAGCTTGCCTGGGCCAGGCTGGGGGAGTTTGCTGTCACAGTGTGTTTGGGGTGAGACTTGCCCTTCCTTTCCACAGTTCTACAGGGGGTTGAGCAAGGGACTAGACAGTTTCCTGAAGCTGACTTCCTCAGACCCACGATGGTGTGCTCAAGACAGTGATCTCAGCTGTGTTCTGGGGTAGTGGCATGATAAAACAGGACAATCACTGACTTTACATCAGAGGGCCAGGGGACTGAGCCATACTTTGGAGACTTACTAGTTAAACTCAGGCAAACTAACCATCTTTGAGTTTCATGTTCATTATCAAAACAAAGACACCAATTCACCATTTCACAGAGGAATGAATATTAAAAAAGATAATGTACAAAAATCCCCCAGGACAGTGCCTGGACCACACAGCCAGCCGTCAGCAAATGGAACTATTGTTTGTATATAGAAGGGTGTGGTAATGGGAAGTCAGGGACACAGGATGATTCTGACAAGTTTTCTTGTCCTATTTAGAATTTTTCTTCTAACAGTGTCACCAGAATATGTGGTTATTTAAGCTTTGGGAAGTTGGGAGACTTTAAGATGCAAGAAGTGCCCACGATGACCTGGCTGGGAAGAGAGGCGGATATCAGGAACCCATATGTGGATGTGGTTCTGTAGCATAGAAAAGCAGAGTTCACAACAGGCTGATATATGTATACATATTTATACATATACATATGTATACATATACATATGTATCTAGATATATATTATGAGATCTAGATATCATATATATATATATATATATATATATATATATATATTTTTTTTTTTTTTGAGACAGGGTCTCGCTTTGTAGCTCAGGCTGGCCCTGAGCTCAGCCTCCAACTCACATCACAGCAATCCTCCTGCTTGTGCCTCCCAAGTGCGGGGATTACAGGCGTGAGCCACCACGCCCGGCACTGTGGAATGTGGTACTGATTGCCAATGGGTGTGAGTCTCCATGCCCATTATTGTTATGTGGTTACCAGGGATCCACCAGGCCCTTGCGCTTACAAGACAGGCACTGGAACCATTGAACTCATCCCCAGCCCTATAATAAAATTTTGAGACAGGGTCTCGCTTTGTAGTTCAGGTTGGCCCTGAGCTCACTGTGTAGCCAAGGCCAGCCTCCAACTCAGAGTCCTCCTGCCTCTGCCTCTCGAGTGTTGGTATTATAGGCGTGAGCCACGACAGCTGGCACTGTGGTATGTGGTACTGATTGCTGGTAGGTGTGAGCCACCACACCCGGCACTGTTATATGTGGCTACAGGGATTGAACCTGGGACTTTGTGCTGGCAAGTCAGGCACCTGAACCACTGAGCTAAATCCCCAGTCTGTCTGTTACATATTTTATGAAGATCTGGAAGAGAGCTGCTCACAACACGGAAGTGCTAATCATCCCGATAGATCAGTGCACACTGTATGCATCTTAGGGAATACCACACTAAACCTAATATTATAATTAGCATATGAATAAAATAAATGATAAAATTAGAGGTGCCCTCTCACTCCAGAGAAATCCCATATGGCTCTGTAGGTAGCAGAATTCAGTGAGTAAAGAGCAAACATCTTCCTCTGCCAAGTTACTAAACACTTAAGGCTCAACTTTGTACCCCGACAAAAGAAAAGCACACTCTGCCAGCGGGGGCCCTCAAGTGGGCGGAGCCCCACGGGCCACCCGGCCTGACTTCACGCTGCTCTTCCCAAAGCACTGCCCGCCTGCCCACCCGGACCTCACAGCTCAGTGCGCTCAGGCTCCAAATCCCCTCCTGATTCTTAAGACGATTTTACTTGTTCCACGTCTAAAAAATAAAATCAATCCCTGGAGAGAGAAAGTGGCCATGGGAGGCAGTTTTACCTCCATAAATGAAAATGGACAGGAGAAGCAGCCCCGTAGCTGGAGCAAGCGAGGGACAGCTGGTCCCTTAGACTAACCAGGGATCATTCAAGGAGCTACAGGTTAGAGTAGCCGCTTTATGAAATGATTCGATCAAGAGAGTGCACTGAGCCCTGAGGCTGGGCAACGAAACCCGGCCTGGAACTGCCGCCTGTCCCGGTGCTGTACCTGGGTAGTTCTGCATCATCACAGCAGGCATGCCCCGGTAGCTGGGGTGGTTGGGGTCATAGGACTGGCTGTAGGAGTAGCCATGCATGTAGGGGATGTAGGACTGGTGCTGGGTGAGAGGCGAGGACACAGGCACATGGACACTCGGTCGGGGCTCCTTGCTCCCAAGGCGGGACTCCTCAGACGTGGGCAGCTTGCAGTCACTACTTGTGCTTTCCTTCCCATCCTCCTTGGGGATAGAGTCCTTACTCCGACTCCTTTCCTCCTTTAATTTTCGGTCTCGCTCCTCTTTCCACCGCTCATCCTCTGACTTGATGTCTGAGTACTTGGCAGGATACACGTATGTCCACATCCGGGGCTCTGCCTCCTACAGCAAACACAGAATGAGGACTGAGCGTGCACACATAGGAGGGTCTAGTCTCACGCCTACGCCCTGTAGAAAGCCTGGAGCAGGCAGTTATGAGATTCCTCAGGCAGGGAGGTCACTGCTGGTCATGGTTTACTACTCTCTCACTTAGTTTCCTTCCCACAAAAACAAAGAAAAGGCAAATCCATCAGTGGGTATTCTCCAGGCAAGAAAGAGCACGCTGGGGCGGGACTTTGCGAAGTGTCCAAGGAGGACAGGGCCCTTCACTCCTTTACAGCAAGCTTGGGATGGACAGCGACTGTCCCCTAGACCAGTGGGGCCTGGGAAGTGACTGCTACCAAAAGGAAGAGATGATAAGACACTCTTTATATACATATGTGTGTGTGTGTGTGTGTGTGTGTGTATTTTTGGTACTGGAAGTTGAATTATACAGCCTTTGACTGAGTTGCATTCCCAGTCCTTAATTAATTTGTTATTAGTACAGGAGAGTAAACCAAGACCTTTGTACTGAGTTTTATCTCTTAATCCTTTTTCAATTTTATTATGATACCAAGTTTTGCTAAACTGCTCAGATTGAGACTGAATTTGAGATCCTCTTGCCTCAGGAGTACTGTGCCCACTTTATTTTTCGTTTTGAAACAGAGTCTTCCCAAGTCATCAAACTGCTCAGGCTCAGACTGAATTTGAGATCCTCCTGCCTTGGCTTTCCAGAGTGCAGAGACTCAGGCATGTAACACCATGCCCAGTTTATAAAATCCTTTTTAGACTACTTCAGTAACTGAGTAGTATAATGTTGACCTACTCTAAAGAAATGGAGTGACCACTGTTAACTCATTCTGTAGGAACCAAAGAAGTGGATGAGTCACTGGATTAAGCATCAAGATTCCTAGGTTTTGGTCCTGGCTCTGCTAGCAAAGGTTCAAGTAACCGAGATAAAGTAAGCTAACTTACCTGTGTCTTTCTTTTTTTTTTTTTT
>PVIR01042279.1:0-12317 GCA_004026965.1 Petromus typicus | reverse complement strand
AATCTCAGTTTTTTGAGGAATCTCCACAGTGGTTATACGAGTCTACACCCCTACCCACAGTGGAGAAGTGTTCCTTCTTCTCTGCAGCCTCTCCAACATTTGTTGCTGGTAATTCTGAGACAGTAGTCATTCTTTGTGGAGTGAGATGAAATCTCAGTGTTGTCTTCATCCACATCTCTCGACTGACTAGTGATGTTGAACATTTCTTCATGTGCTTCTTAGCTGCTTTTACTTCTTCCTCTGAAAAGTGTCTGTTCATTTCAGATGCCCATTTTTGAGTTAGGTCTTTAAATTTAGGTGAGTTAATTTCTTTAAAGTTCTATGTATATTCTAGATAGAAACTCTTTGTCTGAGAAACAGCTGGTAAAGATTCTTTCCCATATTGTTGATTGCTTTTCGCTCTGGCTGGTGGTTTCCTTTGCTGTGCAGGAGCTGTTTAACAGGATGAGATCCCATTTGTTGATTTCTTCTGCCACTTCTTGTGCTATAGAGGTTTTGTTCATAAAATCTTTCCCTAAACCAATGTCTTCAAGAGTTTTTAACCTGTTCTGTAGCAGGTTTAGTGTGTCTGTTTTAATATTCAGATCTGTAATCCACATTGATTTTGTTTTAGTACACGGTGAAAAAGATAAATCTAGCTTTAATCTCTGATAGGTTAAAGCCCAGTTTTTCCAGCACCATTTGTTAAAGAGGCTATCTTTCCTCCACCGAGGGGATTTGTTTCTGAATCTTCTAATCTACCCCACTGGTCCCCGGGTTTTGATGGTTTTTTAAGTGAAGCTCCTCCCGTCTGAGCCGCGATACATCCACTAGATGGCAGGCGAGGGCCAGAGGAAGAACGAGCTTGACCGAGGCTTCCTTCTGGGGACTGGTGTTGCCAGCGAGCTGTCACGGTCAGCAGGTCTTGTCAATAACTCCTTAATTTCTATAATTTTTCAGCCTTTGCTTTCCAGAGATTTACAGACTGATTGGAAAACATTCCATGAAATATATCGGCCAAATATTTTTCCACTACCACATATAACTAGACCAAACTTTTATTTCTCCTAATTTTCTGAAACTTTAAATGTTGTCCTGACCTAAAATGGGAATTAAATTACAATGAGAAAATACGTATTATTCTGAGAAATGGGGAAATCACACAAGTTCTGATGTATATGAAACCCACACTTTAAGATTTGCATAAGAATTATTACTTTTTAAACCAAAGATGGGAAACGTGGTCTTGTCCACCAGCGTACCAGCCGGTGGCCTGGATACCACTGTCTCATACTAGTCAGTACTTGCACTTGACTTGTCCTGTGACTGTCTGGGCTGACTGCAAGCCCTCCCGGGGCAACTTTTTCTCCAGGTTCTCAAAATCACAGAGTACTGTTGGGCATCTTGAGGGGCCTGCTAGCCTCTTGCTACCCTGGGTTTGTGTAAGATCTTTTTGTTACTTATTTTTTCCTTTTGTGGTATGGGGACTGAATGTAGGACTTTCCCATTAAGCTGTATCTGCAGATCTTTTCAAATTTTTACAAATATGCGACAGGGTCCTGCTTGCTCAGTTCCTAAGTTGCTCAGGCTGGACTCAAAACTTTCAGTTATCTTTCCTTAGCCTTCTGGAGTGCTGCCATGATAGGCATCACCACTGCCAGCTGCTACGTTTTCCACACCATCAGTTTTTTAGGATGTTAATGACATTCCTTAAAGAAATGAACACCTCTATTTATACCCCCAAATTAATGAGGTTGTATGCAGAGATGTTTGCTTAGAGATAAATCCTGGCCTTTCCCTGACTGTCCTGTATGTTAAAAAAATACTATTTGAATTTTGTGCAGTGAAGATTAAGTTTAATTTCAATCTTTTCAGTGTATCTTGAATTGCCCCTGAAGGCTACGATATCATTGAAACTCTTACTACATTTGTATATAGATTTAATGAAAAGGTTTGTCCTGACAGTAACTTACACCTAATATTGCTAAAACAAAACAGTGTCTTGAAATACAGGGAATCAGAGAGGGCTCATGTTTCTCGTGACCTATTTCTGCCCTTGTCCAGCAGTCTGTGTTGATCCTGTGGACGATAATCTCATTATGAGCAGTATCTACTGGGTGTCAAGGTATTTGCTCACATTGCTCACACTGAATGTGCGTTCCCAGCCTTCTGCATGGTGCCTGTCACTTTGTGGATGTTAAGTGAATGAAAGAAATTGCTCTTGGCCTTTCGAATAGGTATTGACCTTTGGGGGTATGCTTTGACGTTTTTTAAAGTCCACGTGTGTTGCCTTATTCATTTTGTTTGTGGTTTGAGAACTCATTTTTCTTTGGCTAAGAGACCTTCTGGATGTTCCAAAGCCTAATCTTAAATTCTTCTTTAAACAAGTGATTTGAGAGTTTTTCAGTTTGTCTTTCTTCCTTCACTATTTGGAAAGAGATCACATCTTTTCAGGTGGCCTGATAACATGGCGACGGCACCTTTATTTCCTTCTCAAATGTCAGATCCATCTTTCGAGAATGCAGCTGTGACTGTTGCATGTTCTCGTTTAGAATTCTTTCGTGAGTCCTTCTATATGTTAGTCAGTCGGGATAGTTTAGCTTTGCAAAAATCCTCCAACGACCGACTAAGACATCTTTTCATGGGAAATGGCTCAGGGGGAGACTTAAGTGTCTTCCCACGTCCTTCTTGAACCTGACCTTTCTTTGGAGACATCTGTCACTTTCATCCTCTCTGCCATTCTTGCCTTAGGGTTTGTTTTTTCTCTATTTTGTCTTAAAGTGGAAACAAATTTATATCCATTGTACCCAGCTTGAAAAAGGCTAGAATTATTTTCTAACAGATAATTCAGTGACTGATGACAACTGAAAGAATAGAAAACCAAAGGGGGAAAGAGCAATAACCAGAAGAATTACCAGTGCTATGAAAATGTGCAGATTGCTAACATAATTTTTCCTTTTAACTATTCAAGTAAAAGCAACAGTGAAGTGAACTTTGCTCCCTATATTCACTTATCCCAAGACAAGGCCTTTATTCTAGTCCCAAATAGGCCCTCAGAGTTCCTTGTCTATTTATATGGAAGCTTCTGAGTTTTATCTTTGTTTCTTCAGTATCTGAAAAATATTCATTTTGTACATTTTACTCTGTAAGGGGAAATATCAACTGCTTTAAGTTTTTTTCTTATTCAACTTCTCTTGAAGATCCTTCTCCTAGACCTGGGTCCTGGTGTGAGATGAAATTAACAACAGAGTAGCAGATTGCTAGTAGAGGACACTTTGAAGTATCATCAGATTGCCCTATCCTTCTCCATTCAAGATGTTAGTTCTCTGTACCTCTGAAATCCAGAGTACTAGCTCATCAACAGAGCCATATAGTTCTTACTTTTGCAATGCTAGTATGCATGTGCAATAGGCAGAAGGGAGATTTTACTAACATCCACTGCACTTAAAATTTATAATGGCTATATATTATAACCTTAACTTGCATAACACAAGATCAAAAGTAATCATCATTCACAATCCAGCACCTAGGCTTTTATGACCTGCAGAGTCTAATAGGCTATTCCAAAGTAGTAGGACTCAAAGTAGGTCTCTGGATCAGCAGACCACCTCACCTGAGAACCTGCTAAAAGTGTCACTTCGCGTGCCGCACACCAGGGCCTGCTGAACCAGAACTCTGGAGGTCTCACCCAGATTCCATACCTTAGCAAGCCCTCTGGGTGAGTCCAAAAATCTCTACAGTGTGGGAGCCAGTATTTTGGAAGAACCATCTCTATTCTAGAAGGATATGTACTTGTGTAAATTCACCTCTTGCAGCAAATTTCTGTGCACCCATTAAATATTTTTTCCATTGCCAAATGACTTGGCAAGAACAAGCTCAAGGAGGCAGATTACAATCTCTGAACCAGTGAATAAATTAAAGTTATCGTTGTTGTAATTGCAGCCAGGAAAAAAACAACATCTTTCCAAAAGGCTGAACAAAAGCCATAATGGACAGAGGCAGGGTACTCCTTAAAATGGAATGTAGAATAGGCCCTGGCCACAGGGTTACAGAGAGCTCTTACCCCAAATGTGTTGCAGATTGTGAGCACTAATTCTATCCATATTTGTCTTTCATCCATGTGACTTTCCTTTGTGGCTGGGCCTGCCTTACAGGTGTCCTGTGTTCCCGAGAGTGGCGATCAAAAGAATTCACAGGAAGCCACTTCCCAGGATTCCCATAGTACACAGCTAATATATGAAACACCTCTTTTAATACTGCCATTTTTTTCTGACAAATGAGGCATTTAGGTTTCTCAGATAAAGGCACTTCCTTAAAATAACAACAACCACCACAACCACCACAACCACCACAACCACAACCACAACAGCTCCTATATGTAGGCTTTAACCTTGGCCTTCAAGTTGTCAGTGTTGCCAGCATGCCATTTCCCATCATCACTGCTGAGCACACGAGTTACACTAAACCCTGGGGATAGATTTAGCGTTGTCTCACTTGGCCAAGAACTGTTAATTGGTGCTTGTTGATGTACATTGTGCATAGCAATTGCTCAAGTCCTGCCCTGGTCAAGTGGTTCATGCGTGCTCAGAGCTCTTCAGTTCTTTCTCAGAAACAGATTGCTGAGAATGTGAGGGGTTTTCTGACACTGATTAACCTGGCAGGGGCAAGAGCAACAGACATTTTTTCCACTCCCTGCCTATAGAGTCTTGCCATATCCTGTCTAGGATAGAGTCATTTTGGCTTCCAAAAGTGGTGTTTCGTCTGGAAACCAAGTTTTCCTTCCTCTGACTGTGGAGGATTTGTGTGAGGAGTCGTCTGGGATCCTACTTTATCGACCTGAACACACTAGGCCCATTCCAGCACATGTTGCTGCTCTCTTTTTTTTCCCTTCAAGTCTTGGCATCATATCTGGGAATTAGAAAAATGTTAGCTTGTTCTAGGAACAGATCTTTATGACTGCTATATATGAGAAACGCATCTGGCTGAGGGTTTTTCAAATGGCACCCTGCAAGCTCCCGTCACATTTTAAGGTTGGGCCTCACAGGACGACATCTTTGACACATAGGTCTGGGTTTTCTTTGCTGAGTGTACACACGCAACCTCATTCTACAATCTAGCCATTTATTTCTTAGAGGATACTGTAGGTACAGAAGATCAAAATTCACAAGTTTATTTAACTATTTACCAGCCCAATTATTTAAATACAGGATGCATTTAATTGCATTTTTTACATTAATTTCATAAAATAATATAACAGGAAATATAAAAATGACAGTTTTATCAAATGTAAATACAGGAATCCACTGGTTGAAATGACACTTGCCCAAATAACACTTGAAATAGTCATTATATAAAGAAATGCGGTGCCCTAGAGATGCTCAGGCAAACGGTGAAGTGGTTACTGTTACTAAATTTTTAAAAATTCAAATCTTTATTGGGACCCTATATATATATACATCATCATCGCATTCAGCAATGAGAATTTGTACCAGAATTGATACGACTTGATTCTCATTTTTTCCCCTTCCCCCACCCACCCTACAATGTCCACCCCCTATATACATAAGCTTTGTTTCCTTTTTAAAATTACTATAACATTCTTTTCCCCCTTGCTATTTACCCCTACACCCTATTTCCTTTAAATATTTTTAAATTAAATATCTACTATATATTCTAGAACTCATTTACATCTTTATTCTCTCATACCAGAGAAAAGATATGATATCTACACACCTGTGACGTATTTATTTCACTTACGAGGATGTTCTGAAGGCATATTCATTTGAGTGTGAATGACTCAATCTTATCATTTTTAATGGCAGAATAATACTCAATTCTAGAAAAGTTGTTATTACATTTTAAAAATTGAAAATAAAAATTGTGTACAGCATGGTGTTTTAAAACACACATTGTGGAATGACTAAATCAAACTGAGTAACATACTGGTTGTTTCATTTTGGTGATGAGAACTAAAATCTTCTCTGTATGTGATTCTCTTGAGTTTTTGTCAGTGCCACACTCTTTTGGTTACCTTAGATTTGTAGTATATTTTGTGGTTAGGTATTGTGGTACATCTAGCTTTGCTCATTTTGCTCAAGACTGTTTTGCTTGTTTGGGGTCTTTTGTGGTTTTGTACAAATGTTAGATTTTTAAATTCTACTCTTTTTGAAAAATGCCATTGGAATTTTTTTTTTTTTTAAGGTTTTATGAGACAGGGTCTCGCTTTGTGGTTTAGGCTGGCCCTGAGCTCAGCCTCAAACTCACATCACAGCAATCCTCCTGCCTCTGCCTCCCAAGTGCTGGGATTACAGGCATGAGCCACCACGCCCGGCACTGGTATGTGGTATTGGTTGCCACTGGGGTGAGTCTCCACACCCAGTATTGTTATGTGGTTACCGGGGATTGAACCTGGGTCCTTGCACTTGCAAGACAGGCGCCGGAACCACTGAGCTATATCCCCCGCCCGCCATTGGAATTTTAATTAGGACTCGCACTGACTGTAGATTGCTTTGGGTAGCCTGGGAATTTTAACAATATGAATTCTTTGGTTTATTGGAATAGCTTTCTCTTCACAGTTATCTCCCAGCATCCATGCAGAAATGGTTCTGGTCCTCCCTCCCATCATATTGCTGTTTTTTGAGTGCGCCAAGTTCTAAGCAGAAATCAGTTTTCGTATGACATCTGACAGCAAACTGGACCCAAGGTGCTTCCCCCAACTGGACTAAAGGTAACACAGCCTTGGCTTTCCTCTACCACACTAATCATCAGGATTTGGACAGAAGTCTTGGTTGAGCACAAGTGTTCCATGACCCTTTCCTGTGTAATTTGGACTCTAGATGACTCCTGACTCATAACTCAGGGGAGGGGGGTTAGCCCCATCCTTCAGATTAGTCTTTCCTATGGAGGGTCATTGAAATCTTTAAATCTCTCCAAGTTGGATAAACAAATGTCCTTTGTTACTGACATTTTAAAGTTGTACAGAGAGGTCTCCTGACAGTCTTAGTTGCTTGGCATATTATTTCCCTTGGAAATCTGAGAAAATAAGCATTCTAGAAGCAGACGTTTTAAGACTCGATCTGACCACATCAACAGAAATGCTTTCACACTCTTTTTGGTCTTTAATAGATAATAACTGAATAACATATTGTTATATCAGAGCTAATTGCTTGCCTCTTTGTAACACGTGGCCTGCCTCCTGTGTGTCTTCCATTCATTTGTCCAAAAAGAACACTGAAGATAAATTGCACTTTAGACTTATTGCTTACAATTTTATAGTTTTTAGATGCCGGGTGGCAAGCACTACAAATTATTAAATTAAATAATTTAGAAACAATTTGGGTGTGGTTGTATTAAAATAAAAGCACTAGAGACCTAACATCTAAGGGCCTTTTCTTCAGCCACCTGTTAGTTCACCGCCCTCTTCTGAGATAGGCCTACAGTGATCCATTCTTTTTGTTTCCATTTTAATATCTTGGTTTCCTTTGAATTGTATGCATAACTTCTTTGAATGTAGGGGCTGCGCTGTGTTTTCTGTCAGTTTATAGAGAGCCCAGATAAATGAGTTCAGTGAGTGATGCAGTCTCTGGGAAGGGAGATGTCACCTGCTGAGAAAATGTGGCTCCTCCTTGTCGAGTGACTGTGTGTGTTCAGTTGTGCACAGAATACGCCGCCGGGAGACTCTGCCTGGAATCAATCCCCAAAGGAAGGCCCTGTGAGGACAGTCATCCTGGGTCCTAAGAGCAGCCGGGGAGGGGAAGGAGCCACCTGCAGGTCCTCTGGTGGGCAGTGCCAACCTACGAGTCAGTGGTCAGGACCAGTGTGTGAGGCTAACTAGGGTAAACAGTACTCCAAGTCCTGGATATCCACTCTCCGGGGTTCTCTCGTGGGAGAAGCGGTGACTGAGTCTTGGGTTGGTACTTCCTCTGAAGATCGTCGTCTTGGACTCACCTTGGAATTCTAACATTTTTCATCTGGAGAAAAGAATTTCAAACAGAACCACAGCAGAGCTAGAATCTCGTGGGGAGTCTGCCACAGAAAAACTACGTACTATTAGGCTTTTCGCTTCAGTTTCCTCATCTGGAAGCCAGCGTTATCCCACGGTCTCTAAAATCTGTAAAACAGGCCTCCCACACTCCGTTCACCTCAGGCTTGCTCTCCTCTGATGTCGCAAGGCCTGTGCTAGGATATCCTGTCTGCAGATAAACCTCCCTCTTCTGCTGTGAGGACCAGGCCAGACCTCTCAGCCAACACAGCTTTCTGGCAGCATCCACCTCCTGAGGTCTGTGAAGGCTCAAAATAGTTCATAAGCAAAAATGTGGAGTGATGGCATTTATAACTGGTTGGCAATGGGTCGAATTATGTCACTCTCCAAAATTCATATGCTGGGTGTCTAGTCTCCAGCACCTTGACATGTGACATAATTTGGAAACAGGGTCAGTGCACATGTATTAAGTTAGGATGAGATCATAGGCTCCTACATCAACACGACTGATGTGCTTAGAGAAAAGAGCTTCAGACACAGACACGTGCACAGGGAGAATGCTGCGTGAAGCCTGGAGTTCTGTGACACAAGCCAGGAGACAGAGCACAGGAGGGAGGCCTCAGACAGATGCTTCTCAGGTGCCTTCAGAAAGAATGTGGCTTCGCTGAGGCCTTGATCTTGAGCTTCCCGCTTCTAGACTTATGAACAATAAATTCCTGTGTGATGAGCCAGGTTCGTTTGGAATACTCTGTTACAACAGCACTAGCATCCTAATATAACTCTGATAGAAATCAGGAAGTAGATCATTGCTCTATATGTTAGATATAGTTTCCCTGGGCAACACTAAGCTGGTTTTTTTTTTTTTTTTTTTTTTAGATAAAGTCTCTCTTTGCAGTTCAGGCTGGCCCCAAACTCACTATGTACCCCAGGCTGGCCTTGAACTTGCGGTGATCCTCCTGCCTCAGCCTCCCTAGTGCTGGGATTATAGGCATGCCACCACCATGCCCAGCACTATGTTGTTCAAATGATTGTATTATTTTTGTATAATATAAAACAAGGGATAAATTTAGTAGGAAGAATGTCTCAAGTTACATTGGTAAATAAAATGGACTGCAGGTCCAGTGACATAATTTCAACTTAAAACAGCATGTAAAAGGTAGGAATTCTCATTTGCCTATTAAACAAGGGCAACATTTGATTTCAAACTGCTCTTAGCAGTTTAATTCATGACTCTAATTTTTGACCGTAGCAATGAAGAAAGGAATTAACTGTGGTCACTTCTGTCACTGGGAGCTGTCATCTCAATCCATCTCCAAGGATACCCCAAACCAAAATGTACCAGGAAAATTGGGACAGAAACTAGATGTCAGGACTTGGGAGATGGGAAGGGCGTGTGTGATTGGAGGAGCTGGGACAGAAAGGAAAGTTTGTCTATATCCAGAGTTCACCTGGAACCTCATTAACGCTTTTTGAAAGAGCCATCACTAGAGGTTTCCCCAGTGAAGAATGTTTTCTTTAAATAACATTTGCTGTTCACAAAAAATCCAGGGAATTTGAGCTATTTGGGAAATTCTACCACGCTGACTTACGTTATTTGATTGATGTTGTCTGAAGCTGAGATTCACTTTCTCTTCGCTGCCGGTTAAACTTTCTCTGACTCTGGCACCTTGTGAGCCTCGCGTATCTTTGGCTGCTGTTCAACCCCCAGATAACCTCAGCCTGGGAGACTCATGTTGCCATGCCAGCAGATTCAAGTCCTAGGCACGGGCATAGTGAAGAGTATCTTAAACAAAACCCTCAGTAATGTTTTTGATCTTGGAATACTTTATGAGTGAGCTCATTTACCTTATTGAAGCAAGGATTAGCTTTAATAAAAAAATTAGCTTCAAAAAGATTAGCATATTGCTGTTTAGTACTAAAAAGGAAAGACGACTTGTTTTGAAGATATTTCTAGGGATCAAGGAGTGGAAGGAGAGGAGTGGAAGGGGGGGTCTGGGGATACAAAAGGAACTGAAGATGTGTTATGTACAAGTACCAGCTCTACACAAGGTACATAAATATCATGTACTGCAACCATGTGCTAATAAACAATTTCTGACAAACTGTCAGAGATAAAATATGTCATCCTGTCCTTTTAATAAGAACAAGTATGTAGTTTAAGGATGTCTGTCTTTAGTCTCAGACAGGATATTGATCATCGACTACAGATTCTATTCTAGAGATACACTGTGTAACTTTAAAAATTTATTATTTTTTCCATACTAAATCTCTGAATTTCCTATCAGTAAAGGCGATTAAATAAATGATTACAAGCTTCAATATTTTGGTAGAAAGAAGCACGTGATTCACTTAATCAAAAATAGATCAAGTAAATAGCCTTGGTTTATTGGAAAGGCTCTGGCATTTTGGTGACATATACAAGATTGGCAGAAACACTGGCAGGAGTTTTATAGAAAGGTCTGTTCTAAGTACAAGGAGACCCTACAGATACCATTTTACAAAGGACACTCACATTTATGAGTTGCTATTATGTACACAAAAAGTGATAATAAATTCCCTTTGATAAAAGCAGGGTGGCTCACTTAGGGTCTGTTTCCACTCCTTGGAACTCTGCTTTTGTGCCTCTAAAGGCACAAAATCACCAAAATCAAAATCCTAAAAATCTCCAAAATCACCTGAAAATAGCTCACTAATTATAAGCCATTAGTTAGAGACACTATAGCAGTTCAGTTTGTGATGGCTAAATCCTATAAACAACCCAAATACCTGTCAACTGGTGACTGGGTAAAGAATATGTGGCTTAAAAAAACAATAAATTGGAGTATTACTCTGCCATAAAGAATGATAATAAGTTTGAATCACTCATACTCAAATGGATGTACCTTGAGGGTGTATTCAGAAGTGAAATAAATAGGTCACAGATGGGTAAATATGATATCTTTTCACTGATACGAGAAACTGATAATGTAAATGTGTTCTAGAATGTATGGTAGATATTGTAAAATAGAACATATTCAAAAGGAAGTGGGGGCTAGGGATAAGTAATGAAGGGAAAGAAAAAGTTGATGGTAAAAAAAGGGAAACAAAGCTTATGTATATAGGGGATGGGAGATTGTAGGGAGGGTAGGGGAATAGGAAAAAATGAGGATCAAGCCATGTCATATTCTGGTATAAATTCTCAATGTTAAAGTGTAGTCATGATGTATTTATAAAATGTACCCAATTCACAATTCAAAAAGAAATACTGAAATCTAATTATTCACAATTTTATTCCACGTATAAGTCAGATTGTGGATTGTTATTATCTATAGCTCCATAATAAATTGGTCCCAAACATCATGGTTTAAAAATAAAATTATTACCCTTCTGTTTCAAGGTTGTAGGCACAAATAAAGATCTTTTACTGGTTGCCAACAAAGAGTTACAGGGTACTTTGTTACTTTTTTCTCATTGCTGAGACAAACTACCTGACTCTAAAATTAGAGGAGGAAAGGTTGATCTGGGCTCACAGTTTGCAGAGATTTTTGTCCATAGTTGGCTGGCTCCAAGACAGGGTGGCTTGGCGGAGGGGTATCGCAGAGGAGAAATAGTTCATGGTGAGAAGAAGGCAGCAAAGCAGTGAGGGAGCAGGCAGCCAGTGACAAGTGATGAGCAGTGACCCTTTTTCTGTTCCTTATGTCCTGTCTAGGTTACCACCCTTCCAGCAGGTAGGACTCGTACCCAGGGTGGAGCACCCTGAATCCGAGCATCACATCACGAATCAGTCCCAGTATCACATCCCTGATCCCAGTGTCACTCCTCTTGATCCAGCCACCTCTGAAAGCCCCACCTGTGGCTGCATGAGGTTTTGGGGGAGGGGACATTGAGACAGAAGCTGTACTGCTGCAGCTGCACTGTCTCAAGGCTTAGTGGGGGAGGGAGCTGTGTCTGCGCTCCCTTACTGTGAGTGCTGGCAGGATTGGACTCTTGGTGGTTGGCCGCTGGCCAGAGGCCTCTGCAGTGCTTTTCCTAGTAGAGCTGTCCACAGGGTGGCTTTTAACATGGCAGCTAGCTTCCATCAGAGTCAGTGAGAGGCTAGGAAAGTAAGCTAGACAGAAGCCAGAGTCCTTCTTGTAACTTCTCTTGGAAGTGACACCCAGTTACTTCCTGTATTTAGTCCAGGGTGTGAAAAGCAGGATTTGGCATCACTCACAGCCTTTTAGAATTTGCCAAGCCTGTAGGGTGGCAGGTCTTGTGGAATTAACTATGAACCATTTTAATTGAATAATTGAAGGGCTCTGTCATTACATTTCTATGTAAGATGCAGTTCATCTGATAAGGAAAACATGGAAAACTATGTATTTGATGAACAACCTTA
>PVIR01042278.1:0-12179 GCA_004026965.1 Petromus typicus | reverse complement strand
CATAACAATACTGGGTGTGGAGACCCACACCCAGCAGCAACCAGTACCACATACCACAGTGCCGGGCGTGGTGGCTCACGCCTATAATCCCAGCACTCGGGAGGCAGAGGCAGGAGGATTGTGATGTGAGTTGGAGGCTGAGCTCAGGGCCAGCCTGAACCACAAAGCGAGACCCTGTCTCAAAAAAAAAAAAAAAAAAGAAAGGAGAGTAGGATGGGGGAGATAAGTATTTTGGGCCTCTGCATTTTTTTTGAATCGGTGTTCAGTGACTTAGCAGATTTTCTGGATGGAATTAAGCTGAGTAAGAACACTTGTTCCTCACACGCACCCAGTGTGGCAGGGCTCAGGCCCTGCAGGGTGTGATAGGAAGCTCAGAACCCCGGGCAGAGCTGGCAGCAGTGCTGCCATTGGTGTGAGGCCCGGGCCGCTCTGCCGCGTAGGGATCTCACTACCAGCTCCCCCACGGGGGCCCTGCGGTTGGCCTGCTGCCTGTGCCGTGAGCTCCCTTACGCGGCCTGCGCTGCAGCAAGACTGCACTGCCTTCTGAGGACATGCTGCCAAAGGGAAATAAATATAGCTTGTTGGCATGAGAGCTTTCTGTCAAGAGAAAAGGAAGCTATTGGAACTAGCTTCCTATTTTCAAAGCAGTTTTAACTACCTCAGTCTGATAGCATCAAGATAACTGGGGAGCCAGGGACATAGCTCCACAGCTTCGTGGTGGGGCGCTTACCTGGTAGGTGCCTCGCTTCTGACACTGCAGAAAAGAAAAAGTAATTTGGAAGTTACAGATGGCCAGTGAAAGCTGTTCAAGGAAACTTTGGTTCTATTTTTAGGTAACCTACTAATAATACTTTCTTTAATGTCTTAATCATTTTGCTCCTCTGTCGTAATAAAAAAATGAAAATGAAAAGGTCAGTGCCAAGCAGAAGAAGCAGGGTCTCAAGGAGTCTTCATACTGGCTGGACTTGGCAGTGTTGAATTTAAAGACTAGTGTGAAATTCATTTGGTGCCCTGACGCCCACTCAGTAGCAGAGTTAAACTTGTCTGGTCCTTCCCCACCTGCCCTCCTTTTAGGAATAAGCTGTTCAGATGTTCATATAGATTTTAATTGTTTTAAGATTGTTACCTGTATTGGCTGTTCAAAGACTCCTCTTAATTCTGTGAGTGGATACTGGATGAAGACTTCTGTTTGACAAAGCCTGCTCAGGGAGGAAGAAAGTGAGACTGTAGATAAATGTATGTCTGTTTTGTAGCACTGGTGATTGTATTTGGGCCCTTGTGCTTGCAAGGTAGTAGGCGTGGTACCACTGGAGCTGAATCCCTGGCCCTAAATACGAGTACTGTAAAAGACAGATGGGAGCGTGAAGCCCATTCTGTCCAGTTCCTCATGGCCTCGCTGAGCTGAGACCCTGGGGACCAGGCCGGGTCTGCCTGCTCCTGAGCGAGGCTGTTTCTGGTGTGAGGCGACCCTGACTGGCTCTTGGCTTCCCTTTAGGACGTTCATTTTGGCTGCCAACTGTCCTGGCCCAGGGTGCTGGGCTGTGGAAAGGAGCACGGGACAGTCTGCCAACACCAGCAGTACTGACAGTTCTCCTTAACCTTGGAGTTCAGGGTGTGTTTATTTTCAAAAACAAATATTGCCAGAAGGGATTTATGTGTTGTCCAGTGCCACAGAAATAGACACTCCTTCAGGCTTAGAGGGAAGTTCACAGAATAGTTGTGGTAAATATAATCATTTGCCTTTTTCATGAATCCTAAGAACTGTACAACCTTCTGATTAGTTTTAGTAGGTGTTGTGCAGGTGTGGTACTGAGCAGTCACTTAGTTTTCTTCAGCAGTATGTCTCATGGTAGAAAAACCCTGTGGTTTTCCGTAAGAGGAATCTTTGTGTTTGGGCTTATCAAGGTGGGCAGGTTTAACCAGCTCTGCAGTTCCATGGTCATAAGAGGAACCTTTGCCTATACTAAGCATTTCATGTTCAATATGGTATGTTAAGCACTGAAAGAAGTTTTATTTGCAAATTGTATTTTAGCAATTTTTGTAAGCCAAAGCCTGAAAATCTGTTGAAGGGATTTTTTTCAAGTACCAGAGACCAAATTCAGAAGTGCCACTACTTCTTTTTATTTATTTATTTATTTTTAGTTCAAATCTTTATTGGCATTTTATATATATATATATTAATATTAATATATATATTAATATAAATGTATATATATATATCCATCCATCCATCATGGTCACATTCAGCATTGAGAATTTGTACCAGTATATGATATGACATGACCTAATTCTCCTTTTTTCCCATCCCCCTATCCACCCTATAACCCACCGCCCCATATACATAGGCTTTGTTCCTTTTTTATTTTTTTTAACGATCACATTGTTTCTGATGCAATGATTTTCAGGCCAGGCTGCATATTACTGCAGGCTATTAAAGAGAGTCTATGGAGCCCTGTCTCAGAGCAGTTAGTTTAGTCTCTGGGGTAGAAAGCAGGCATTGGTGATGTTTAAAGAGCCTCTGGTGACTAACCTGTAGCCACAGCCAGGAACCTCTGCTCTGCAGCTCATGGGATAAAGGTTTTTCTGTTCCTTCAGCCAGCGGGCTCCAAGTGTTTCCCTGCTCTCTGGTTCCTTTTCAGTGTGATCCTTTGAAACCTTATCATGGTGTTATTAACGCAGTTCAGTGTAACACGAACTTTGAATAAGGTACTTGGAATTAAGCTTATGAAACAACAGAACACCCTCCAATGCCCGCAGTTATAGGGTAATGCTAGATTCTGACCTGCAGAGAAAACACCTGCTTTTCCTTGGTGCCGTATAAGTTACGGCTCCTGGCTTTAGTGTTTATTTACCCTTATAGGTTGTGTGTTAATCGCTGGTCACTGGTATGAGGGTAACAGCAGAGGCACAGAGGAGTGAGCTGACGTCCAAGCTAAGTCTCCCAGTCAGATAGCTGCTCAGTGGTTGCGCTGAGATTAGCAAGTCACCTGGCTCAGTAGGGGGTGAACAGCATGCTTTTCCTGGTCTGTTTTCGGATCCTTATGAAAGATGGCTCTAGGATCTTGCTGGCGCACTTGATGGAAGCAACTGCTATTTGGAAGTCCCTAAGGCAGAGCTTGAGAAGGCTGGGGTGGTGGAATCGGGCCACTGGGAAGGAATGATGCTGTCCTCAGTAGGTTTAACTCACAGAGAGCGAGGGTGGCAGAGCATGCAGTCATGTGGTCTGGGGAGGACATCAGCGTTTTAATTTCAAAGCAAATTTTAATTTCTTCTTTTTATTGAATTTTTAATATGCAGAATCTCTTGAGAACTATATCTGATGGTACAACAGCTTCCTTAAGAGTTTATCTTTCTAGCTGTTTGTCGTAAAGGTGGCCGTGGGACTGGGACCTCTGCAGAAAAGCTCCCCTCAGGTCAGGACGCTGTGTAAGAAGAGGCACCGCTCTGTGTCTGTGAAAGGTCTTGTGAGTTGTGGAGAGGAGAGGAAGACTGGTCAAGAGCTGCGGCCCGTGGTCCTGATCATGCGCTGGATGGCTGCGCTGAGCGGACAGGAGCACCACAGCCTCTCGTCACCTTGGAACCGGAACCGGAACCAGAACCAGGCGGCACCTCCAGAACTGGGCAGCTCCTCTGTGTGGCCTGTGGGTGCTGCCAGCTTTACATCCAGGGGCAGCCTGGCGAGCCCCAGCCTGCAGGCTGAGGAAAGCTCTGCTGCTGTGGTGCTGCTGAGGCAGGCTTGTACTCTTGAGCCTGCCTGGTAATCATGTCCCAGGGCTGCTGTAGAAGAAAAACCCGCGGCAATTCTGTCAGTAAACACCCACCCACCTGCCCAAACCCGCCTTGCCTAAAAGGAGAAGAGCCACCTGGAAAAGGTGGCCGTGTGGCGTGATGGGTGCATCATTACAGACATGAAGATGGCGTCTGTGCCTCAGGAGGGCAGTCCTGTGCGAGCAGCTCTGCTTCTGTGTGGTTTGAAGATTGCCTGTCCCATCACCTGACTGCTGAACCTCATGAAATCTCAATTTCATTGTCCCTTTTTAGCTCTATAGTGTCCCCATTCTTCCCCATGGCATCACCGGGTAGGAGGAAAAAGGCTGAGTGTCACTGAGCCACACAGGCTTGGGAAAGATACAGATGGCAGCCGCGTCCTCAGTCCGTGTTTCTCTCACCTCTGGGCTCCCGCAGCATGCCCGCCTTGGAGAAAGTAATTGTGGTGCCTCGTACGTGGCCAGACCATCTGGCCAGTGAGAGCCTGGCGTGTTGTGTGCTGGAGAGATAAGGAGGATGGGCTCTTGCCTCATCTCAGGAGAAGCTTTGAAAGTGGCTTTTAAAAAGGGTCTTAAAGTGTCATGATGTAGAAAGCAAATGGCTTGGGCTGGGGGTGGGCTCATGGTGCAGCGCTGCCCAGCACGTGAGGCTCCATTTCGGGTCCCCAGTCCCCAAAGAAAACAAAGCAAAACGAAACGGCTTCACAAAATACATTCGGTCACATGTCAGACATCAAGTCGTGCACTGAGTTAGCTTTTCAGCCGGCCAGGGCTGCCTGGTACTCCTGATGATTCTTTGTTGTAGGGCTGCGTTGGGCCTGGTAGGCTGCCCAGCAGTGTCCCTGGCCTCTGTCCACCAGAGCCTGTAGCAGCCCTCCAGTGGTGACAGCCACACGTCTCCAATGGCCCCTGGCAAGCAGATGGCAGCTCCTTTCCTTGAGCATTACTGGGCTGTATTGCCCAATATTATACCACACATATCTGCTGAGTGTTTGAAACATGGCCAGTCTGAATTGAAGGATTTGGTCAGTACAGAATGCACATCAGATTTTAAAGTTAGGACAAAACAAATACTCCACTTGTAAAGTTTATCATTCATAATTTTTATATTCATTGTATGCTGAAAAAATAATACTTTTTACATAGCAGTAAATAAAATATATTATTAAAATTAATTTTACCTTTTACTTTTTGTTTGTTTGGTTTTGAGACAGGGTTTTGCTGTGTAGTCCAGGCTGATCTTGAACTTGTGGCAAGTACAAGAACTCTGCCTCAGCCTCTCTAGTGTTAGGATTACCGCCATGTACTGCCACACCTGGTTTACCTTTTACTTTTTAAATATGGCTACTAGAAAAATTTAAGTTACACTGTGTGGCTTATACTGGTGATTTGGATAGGACCGAGCTACAGTGCTGCTGTACTGTAGGTTAGCCATTCTATATTGACCTTTTAGATCCCTGTGAAGCCATTATTGAAATACTTGCCCCTGCGCCACCCTCACTCTCTCTCCTGTATTAGGAATTGAACCAAGGGCTCTTTGCCTGCTAGGCAAGTGTTTGAGTGATTTCCTTTAGAAAAATTTCCTTTTACATTAAAGCTGTGGAGACATAAGATATTTAAAGTGATCGCTATTGCTGTAATTTCTCCTATGTACCTGTGGATGGCATCTTAAAAGTTGACTCAGTGTTCTGGTAGTGAATGTTTGTCTTTTCCAAGTTGGATCTTGTCCCCCTTTTTGTAAGGTATATAGTTACATCTTAAAGTTGAGTTGAAGTTTCTTGGTTGTTGACATTGGCCCTGTTTGTTCTGCCCTGTACCCCAGCACCTAGAGCACTGTGCATAGGTAGCAGGTCTCAGTAAGAACTGCTGAGGGAGGGAGTAGGGAAGGCTTTTCAGTTAAAAACCAGATCCTTTAAATAGATACAAACCTGGTCACTACTTTAGCTTTATTCCCTTTCTTTACTGCTAATTTGTAGTCATTTTGTTTTGAGACAGGGTCTCACTTTGTAGTTCAGGCTGGCCCTGAACTCAGCCTCCAACTCACATCACAGCAATCCTCCTGCCTCTGCCTCCCGAGTGCTGGGATTACAGGTGTGAGCCACCACGCCCAGCACTGTGGTATGTGGTACTGGTTGCTGCTGGGTGTGGGTCTCCATGCCCAGTATTGTATATGGTTACTGAGGATCGAACCCAGGTCCTTGCGCTTGCAAGACAGACGCCGGAACCACTGAGCTAAATCCCTGGCCTCTTTACTGCTAATTTCATTATGAAAAAAAGTTCTCTTTTTATAGTTAAATGAATCTACCTTGTCTTTGACAAATTTTTGACTTTCTGGTTGAAATAGAAGGTATCTTCCTTCGATAGCTGGGCTAGATGTGCTGTTTGATTTCTCTGTTTCCTTCCTCTATTTAATGTCTTATTTTTTTAGATTAATTCCTAAGTGGAATTAATATCTAATGTGGATTAATATGCAGTATGAAACCTGGGTCTCTTAAACCCATCTGCGGCCTGTTCTTGCCTGTGCTGGTGGTACTCACCTTTTGAGTCCCTATCCCGACACACTGTTCATACTTTAGCACAGTAAGTTCTTATAGCTTGAATGCATTAGTTTTTTTCTCTCCATTCATTTACATTTCAATCTGTTCAACCTTAGAATGTTGATAGCTCACTTTGTAGAATGTTGCCTGGTAGGATGTATTTATTTTTACATTTGAGTTGGCACTTTTTTTTCTCCTGGCATGCCCGACCATGTAAGCTTTTCAAGGAAGACTAGACTGGAAGAGAAGTTAGATATCTAAGCCTACAGTTATAAATATGAGGGGTTGGCAAGTTACTGGCTCTGTGGTATAAAGGTGTTTTATGTTTAAACAAATCTGCAGTATAGCTGTTCCCTCGCATCTGTTCTTCTCTGGTTTAAAGACAACTAGGACTGTGTTTTTTCACAATTAAGTAAAACGTTTATACATTCTAGTGTCTTAATTGTGACTAACTTTGGTAACTGCTATTGCTTACAAGGGATTAGTTAGAATTAGAGGTAGTTACAGCTTATTGTAATGTGGTCCTCTCCTGGGAAGAAAGGGCAGCCTTTTGTAGAGCTTCATCTAAGATTGTCTTGTACAGTTATGATTTATTTTTTCTTTGAGACAGGGTCTCCTTTTGTAGTTCAGACTGGCCCTGAGCTCAGTCTTGAACTCACAGCAATCCTCCTGCCGCTGCCTCCCAAATGCTGGGATTACAGCATGAGCCACTATGCCTGACACTGTGGTATGAGGTTCTGATTGCTGGTGGGCATGAGTCTCCATGCCCGGCATTGTTATATGTGGTTACCAGATCGAACCCAGGCCCTTGCACTTGCAAGGCAGGTACAGGAACCACTGATCTAAATCCCCGACCCAGATTTATTTTTTCTTTGAAAGACACATGTCTTGAGATCCAGAGAAACTTGATCCTGATTCAAATTCCTCCTTCCATTTAATGTCTGTGTATATTAGTTTCCTCAGCCATAAAACGAGGGCAGTAGTACCTATCTTATAAGTATTTTATGATAATAAGTGAGTTATTATCTGTAAAGCATTCACAGTAGTGCCTGGCAAATTAACTGCTCTGTTAATTTGTTTTAAATTTATACAGAACTTTTGGTCACCAGCTAAGCAGTTTGCCTTTGTGGACACATGCTAGTCGAGAGATTTGGCTGTAAGATTGTCTCAGTATCCTCTATTTCCAGCCAGTGTCCCAAGACAGGTGCCATAGAGGCAGCCTCGGATCAACAAAGTAGGACTGAATTGGCCACAGCTGATTGAGTTCTCCTTCGCAGTAATGCTAGAGTTCCTATTTGAATACTCTTATGAGGTTAAATTAGCGCTAACTGGGTAGATGCCTGCTGGCTCTGAGTTATATTCTTAAGTTTGTAGTCTCTCTAAAGGAATGTGTCCTGTATGATCCAGAAAGACAAAAATCAACTATTTTGTTTTATTACACTGTCATAATAAGCAAAAACAGGATTGAAACAAAAGTGGAATGGTTAAGGCATCCTCATTAGCATATTGTGCAGCAACTATCTGTGCAGATTGTGAGGCAGCCCAAAGGTGTTTTAGCTAACATCTGAGTAGTAGATGCCAAACCTTGCCACACTGGGGGCCAGAGATGCAAACAAGGATAAGCTCTGCTCTTGGGCACTCTTGTAGAAGTGCCTCCTGGGCGATATAGGTGCCAAGAAGGACAGTTGGGTGTAGTGGGGTCCTGATGCTTGTAAATCCCTTGGCCTTGAAAAGGAGTGGAGGAAGCTAAGGAAAGTAGTAGTTGAAATGGACCCTAAAGTTTGTCGTATGGATAAATTGTGGTAATAGAGTTGATCTGTAGTAACAGTTTGCTAAGTACTTTTCATTCTCCACCCTATTAATTCCTCTGAACATGGTGTGATAGGTTCATGTAGCATGGTATAAGTGAATAACCTGGCCTGGTCCTAGGCTGAAGGCTGGCAGAATCAGCATTTGAGTCTAGGTCTGTCTCTAAAATCTGTGTTCAAAAATCTCTGCCCTTCACTGTGACCTCCAACTGTGGGAAAATTCTGCCTATGGAAGCATTACTATGTTAAGGCCATATAGAAAATGGATTCGTTGAAGTGAAATAATTCCTTTCTCTTGGGCTTTGTTGTTGTTCAGTGTTAGCTTTTGTGAGTTTTTGCCATTTACTGCGTATTTTTTGAGAGACCTGTCTGAAGGTATTGGATGCAGGTTCAGGGCAGGAAGGTCTATGTTGCCTTCAGAAGAGAGAATCCTGCTTTGTCCTGTCTCTACCAGAGAGACCGTTTCCAGACACAGGCGGTGAGTGAGGACGTGACAAGATCAATAATCTGGGAAACTGTGGAGGGAGGAACAGCAGAAATGCAGTGTGACGTGGAAAGTGTGTGCTTGGAGGGGCAAGTTTTGATTTTCTTGGTCAATAATGTAGATTTCTCCTTGGTCTCGCTGTGGAAATTCCTACTCTGTTTTATTGTGGCGTGAGATTTTGAGGATTAGAGCCATTTTGACCATTTTTATGGGGGACCATCCATGTCAGGGTGAGACTGTACCAAGCGGCTGTTCTAAAATCAAAGGCAGCCAAGGGCCCTGAGCTCTGTCACGCACAGGCGACTGCTGCGGCACCACCCAGCGTCCTTTAGGCCCAGGGGACAAAGCGGGACCTGCTGACTGGCGTTTGAGGTCTGTAAGAGCTGCTGACTTGCAGTCTTCATTACAGGAAGTAACTTAACCACTCTGGAGGTGGTGGAGCATGGTATCATTATAGTTAATGACCTACCAGTCCAATATTTAAATACAGAATGACCAGAAGTTGCATATTTTTGTTCATTTTTAGAAGATAATATAATAGGAAACATAAAAACATTTTAATCAAATTTATTCACTAATTTGTCTGTATGGCAGATTTTAAAACATTCGACACACAATGCAATGTTACAGTCTGGACAGTATTATGTAGTCTCCTCCTAATTCTTTTTACATTATTGTCTGCCCTTGAACAACACACTTTGCACTGTCAGGTTGACCTTTGATTTTCTTCTGTGGTTGGTATAATCTCAGTGAGATGTCTGTCCACTGGTCATAATGGTGAAGACGCTGATGATGGATGTCCTGGCTGCCATTTTGCTATCCTGTATTTTTCAATTATTTGATCTGTTAGACCTAATCTACAGTGTAAATGATTTTTTGATCCCCTTTGAAGAAATAACAAACAGGTTCCATACTGATTGTCCAGAAGGTACATAAATACTTTGTAATAATATTTTCCCTCACTTTTTTTATTAGAGGACAGCTTGTTAGATTTGGTTAACTGTCAGCACTACCCATAGAACTATTATAACCAATGGCCACTGTTGGAATTTTTGGTTTTGTTTCTTTCAAGTTTTATCATTTCCGTGTTACGAATGGTTGACCATAAGGAAATACCTTTTTTGTCCTTCAGTTTCATGACACAGACTTTTCCTCTCTGATAGGCTAACATATCTTTTGCAGTTTTTTCTTCTGCCAATCTTTCGGTACTTCTACCTATTCAGTCTGTGTCCCAAATATGTCCATTTTGTACTCTAAAAGAATATCACTTAGTTCTGTGTGGGGTTTTTGTTGTTGTTGTTTTTGTCTTGGTACCAATGATTGAACTCAGGACTTTGTGCTTACAAGGCAGGCATGGTGCCCCTGAGCTACACCCCTGGCCCATCACTGAGTTCTGGAGACGTATAAAAACTATATCTAATATACCTATGTTAAGAGTTTTTATAGATTGTAGCACAAAATTATAGGTTGTTTTCACAAATAAACAAATTAGTAAAAGAAAATATCCAAAACTTATTCTTAGATCTCACTAGAAATAAACATCAAAGATGGGGCCGGGGATATAGCTGAATGGTTCCGGCGCCTGTCTTGCAAGCGCAAGGGCCTGGGTTGATCCCCAGTAACCACATAACAATACTGGGTGTGGAGACTCACGCCCACCAGCAACCAGTACCACATACCACAGTGCCGGGCTTGGTGGCTCACGCCTGTAATCCCAGCACTCAGGAGGCAGAGGCAGGAGGATTGCTGTGATGTGAGTTGGAGGCTGAGCTCAGGACCAGCTTGAACTACAAAGTGAGACCCTGTCTCAAAAAACCTAAAAAAAAAACAAAGATGAATACAATATTCTAAATAAAAATGTATGCAAAAGATAATCACTAAAAAACAGACATAGGAGTGTATTTGGCATAAGGATTAGTGGAAAATCATGAAGTTTCTAGCTTTTCTTCCTCTTCTTGTGCCTCTCTCCTCTTCCTCCTCCTTCCCCCTTCCTCTTTCTTCTCCTCTTCTCCTTCCTTCTCGTCCTTTCTCCTTCTTCTTTGATGAAGTCTTGCTGTTTCCTAGGCTGGTCTCAAACTCCCAGATTCAAGCGAATCTTCCTGCCTGAGATATTGATCATCACTTATCATTTGGGCTGCTCAGGGGAAGTCGGGTGAGATCCGACACTACACTTGTTTGAATGGCTACCGAAAAAATGATGCCAATGCCAAGTGCTGATAGAACTTGGAAAAGCTGTGTCTGTCATACATTGTTAGTGGGAATGAAAAGTGGCACCGTGGAGAAGTAATTCTCGTGACAGCTGGTGTTACAATTGTAAATATCCTCAGGCTGCTTTGTCTGCTTCTTGTGCTAAGCAAAGCTAAGTGTGCAGTCCTGTATACACTGGTAGTAGATTTTCTCTGAGCTCAGATGTGCTTCTGTCAAGAGACTGGGTCTGAGAGTCCCTGAGAATAAAATAAGGAACTCGACCCACCTCTTTGCTGCGGGTTCACTAACTCCTGTCTTGGAAAAAGAATTTTCAGGTTGGTCAGTAAGAGGCTCCAGAGGGCTTGCTAGACAGAGAGAGAGGAGCAGAGCACCAGTGCTCAGAGAAATGAGACCCAGTGCGGTTTGGAACAGATACATTTATGTGTCTCTCCCTCCCTCCCTCGCTCCCTTCCTTTCTGTCTGTCTGTCTGTCTGCCTCTCCCTCTCCTTCCCCCTTCTGTCTCTTTGTTTATTGATACAGGGTTTCCCTATTTGGTCCAGGCTGGCTTTGAGCTCGCTGGCTTTGAGCTCACTATGTAGCCCAGGTGGGTCCCAAACTCTTGGCAATCCTCCTGCCTAATCTTCCACCTAATCTTCCAGAGGGCTGAGTGAGGTTGTAGGTGTATGCTGCTACACCCAGCTATTCCTGTCTTGAAGGAGTGGGAAAGTCCTGGAAAACGAGCCTCCCAAGGGTATTAGCCCATTTTACAGTTACTTTATAGGTGGTCTTCGTTTGTTTTTTGAAGTAGGTAATTGTAACATTCTTTGGGTTTGCTCAACCGGCTCCTTTATTTTGAGATCAGGCTCCTGTTTTTTAATTTTTCCCAATTAAGTCAATTTATGGAATTTGAGTATTCTTTTTTTTGGGGGGGGGGGACAGGGTCTCACTTTGTAGTTCAGGCTGGCCCTGAGCTCAGCCTCCAACTCACATCACAGCAATCCTCCTGCCTCTGCCTCCCGAGTGCTGGGATTACAGGCATGAGCCACCACGCCCGGCACTGTGGTGTGTGGTGCTGATTGCTGCTGGGTGTGAGTCTCCACACCCAGTAGTGTATGTGGTTAACTGGGGAATCGAAGCCCTGTCCTTGTGTTTGCAAGACAGGTGGGAGCCACTGAGCTAACTCCGGAGCCTGAGTATTCTTTTTTTTTTTTTTTTTTAGGTTTTTTGGAGACAGGGTCTCGCTTTGTGGTTCAGGCTGGCCCTGAGCTCAGCCTCAAACTCACATCACAATCCTCCTGCCTCTGCCTCCCGAGTGCTGGGATTACAGGCGTGAGCCACCACGCCCGGCACTGTGGTATGTGGTACTGGTTGCTGCTGGGTGTGGGTCTCCACACC
>PVIR01042277.1:0-12325 GCA_004026965.1 Petromus typicus | reverse complement strand
GTTTTCCTGAGACAGGGTCTTGCTATGTAGTTCAGACTGGCCTTGAATCTATGGGTGGTCCTGCCTCAGCCTCCCGAGTGCTGGGATTACAGGTGTACACAAGCATGCCCAGCTTGCTCCATGTCTTACTATAGGCTGTGACAGACTGGCGAATATTTTAGAAGGGACTCTTTCTTATACTGCAGGAGAACTCCATGAGCTACATCTTCTAGGCAGGCTATTGATATTCTTATAACAAGATGACAGACTATGGAACGCTCTCGAAATAGTAGTCTTTCCTGCTACACAATTCTAAATCTCAGCAGAAAGGAAATATTACATTCTGTAGCATTCTTTCTGTAATAAGTCCTAATTGTCCATGTATGAATTTATCGACCCAGTAGGACAAAGAATATATATTCAGAGAGGCACAGGGAAAAAAAATCACATTAATAATTTTTGTATTTCTACTTTCACATATACAGTTAAGTAGAATGATAGGATATATATTTTGTTTTCAAGAATACAAAATATGATTACATCTTCATTGTAAAAAAATCACCCTGATGATCTTTTTATAACTTACTTTTGCCATTTCAAAAAGTTTTATGTATATTTACCATTTTTCAATGTAATATAATTTCCCACGTAGCCCAATATTCTACTAAAATACACTTTGCATCATCTGAGTGGTGACCCTTTGTCCAGGCACATTTATAGACCTGAACTTCGCCACTTCTATTTTACTAGATAGTTGTTTCCAACTAGCCTGGGAATCGGAGCACTTTACACAACTTTGGGTATTTTGAAGGAACACATTTCCAGGAGTGGAAAGGTTAAGTTAAAGAATACGAGCAGATTTGATAAATGATTTTAAAAATTTCCTAACTGTCCTCAGAAGTCACAGTACTTTTCAGATCTATCAGCAAGCAGACCTCATGCTCATGTCTTCATATGTTTCCAAGGTGTAAAATTTATAATATTGAAAATTAAGCTTTGCAATTATATATTTTATGTTAAAATACCTTTTCCTGGTTGGTAAACAAACATTAGCTTGAATTTTGTACTTCTTTGAATTCCAGTGAAACTGAAACTTTTCCATATTTCAAATATATATTTCTATATTGCATTATTTATTCTAAATGGTATCTTCAGATGAGGAAACTGAGGCTCAGAAACACAAAATGACTTACTCAAGGATACACAGCATGTTTGAAGCACATAGAAAACATTTTTCCATATCCTAAATGAACTGAAAATATTCTTCAATTTTTTGAGTCAGAGCTAAAGCTTGAAGCAAAGTGTGATGGAATCCAGCAGTTCAAGCACATTTAACTCGTAGTACATTTCTTCCAGCCAAGTCATCTTTGTAAAATATTGCTTGGAGAATTATCACGAAGGTTTACTGATTAACAGCCCTATTTCCTCTTTGATTCATAATCCCAAGATAAAGCAGATACAGAGGGAGATGGCAGATAAAGAGGGCATTGCTAAAATGGCTGCCGGGATATGCTGACTGCCTCCTTCCCATCCCCTCATCTGACACGGAAGTTGGCATCGCTAAGAAACTGCAGGCGGCTGTAGTGTCCACGACCTCCTCCATCAACCCAGCTTTGGACGAAGCAATCAGCCGAATCCGTTTTAGGACGGTGAACTACTACCAGCAGGCTACTTCAAGAGACATTCAGAGGCCGACGGTTCACTCTTCATTTCCAAATGCCTTTTTTTTTTTTTAATTTATATAAGACCAGGCTGTCACCTGCTAACTTAACCTTGTGTGACAAAGTCAAAGTCTCCTTTTTTAATAACTAACTGAAGAATCCATGAGTCAACATTTTAAAAAAGGAAACAATATTACAGAAAATATAGTTTCATGAATGTTGAGAGAAATGATGAGGAGGAGAAAGAACATTTGTAAAACACAATCAAATATTAGCTGAAGTTTTATTTGGATTAAGGAATAAGGACCCAAGAAAAGAAGAAGCCATTTACATCTGTCAGAGAAAAATAATCCTAGAATTTCTTAAGAGAGTGATTTTTCCCCTCCCTCTAGTGGACACTCAAGTGCCCCTCTGGTGAAGTTTAAGAGGAAAGTAGCTTTTAATTCTTGTCCAATCTGAGATCAATTACGTCCGTGACATTTTTAGGTCAAGAAAGTAGGAAAGAATACAGTCCTTACGGTTTGCAACCTCTCCTCTCTCCAAAGGAATGTAGCCAAGTCCCTTCCTCTCTTTATGCCTCGTTCGCTCAGCTGTCTAAAGTTGATGACAACATCTCTGCTGATTTTCTAGACGACCCACGAGGCAGCTATTATTCCTACTTCACTGAGGTGTTGAGTTGACCAAAAAAATTAATATGTGTAAAGTGCTTAGAACTGTGGAAGTTCCTCAGAAAACTAAGAGACTCCTTTGACCCACCTCTGTGTCTTCTAGGTATCTTTCCAACAGAGTCAAAAGACTCGTGCAGAGGTACCTGCCTACATTTATTCAGGAATGTTGAACCTCGTAGGGCTTTCGGTAACATAAACAGCCCGCTGTGACATGTGGACCCTCGGTTTACCACCACCGCCCTAGTTTATAGCACCACAACTCCTAACAGTTAAACCTTGGAAGCAGCCCAGATGCCCATCAACAGATGAATGCACAAAGAAAGTGTGATACCTAGATCCGACATGTATGACTTGGCCATGACAAAAGGCAAATTGGTGTCATTTGTGGAAAAATGGACTTACCTTGACACCAAGTAACATAAATCAGACAAAGAAGGTATTGTATGTCTTTTCTTAGAAGAGGAGCCCAAACTATGCATAATTTAGAAGCAAAATAAGATAAATGATAATCTTACAGGAAATAATACTGGAGATGAAATATGAAATATTATATCTCCCAACCTGTTAACTGGATGACATACTGCGCTCTGGTTCTCTAGAAATCGAAGAATGAGTTTTAGCAACAATAGAAACTGTTCTGACTGTCTACAATATTTCTACCTAGCTCACCTATCCATAATAACAGGAAACAGGAAGCCAGACTTTGAGGAGACAGAAAGGGAATCCATGGACCGGGGAAGACAGAAGACAGGAGGGGGGAGAACAATGTATTTATTATATATTGCAAACATAGGCTAATATGGGAAGAAAAATAATAAACAAATCTTCATCACTGTTTAAAAAACAATGCTGACAAACAAGTGCTTGGTGCTTATTTGTAAATACGCCAGCCACAGTAAAGCCGTCACGTGGCAATGGCATGAACAGTCTGCCACCTGGTTCTGGGAAATTTTATTACTTTAAAATATGTGTCTATATTGGGACCTCATTCATCTTTTTATTTTAGTGTTTCAAACTTGCGTAATACAAATAAGCATAAAATGAACGTGTACTCTGACAGGACTCATGTGTGGAAGTACAAGCGCTTCTGAAGGGCACTTATTCTTGATCAGCGTGTGCAAGGGCTCTACCAGCCAGCTGCTGCTCAGAGTGTGTTCCCAACAGGGCTGCTACAAGCCACAGGGATTTAGAAGATGCTGTCCAGAACACCAAGTAAAACCAGTAAGACTCTTAAGTGTTCCACGCCTGCACACACGTCACATCAATTCTTACAAAGCCCCTTGTGGTCAGGAGTATGTGTGTCCTTTTTCACAGATGAAGAAACATGCAAAATCTGGAGGCAATGTCAATGGGAATGTTGGCGCTGGGATTTAAACTTAAGGACTCTAGAACTCAGGTGCGTCTTCCTACAACTAAAAGTTTTGAGGTGTGCAAAGTTCCTCTAATGTCTTTCCCCTTTTTTCTCTCTTCAGGACTTGTCTATTTAATACATACAGGCCCATCAGCAGCTGTAATGATGCTGGGTATGCTTATGATGGACCCTTTGAAAACACAGAAAGCTAGTAAGGGAAAAAGATTCAAAGAAGACGCTCTCATTCAAAGATGGCCATTGTTTACTTAAGTCTGAGTGTATTTCTATGTCTTTTTTAAAGTATGTGGTTCACTATATATATGCTTATGTACTGGTAATCAAGGTAGAAGTACAATTTTAATCTTTTTTTGCTTCTATCTCATGAGATTTAAAAACGTCATTAACTGTACAGACTGCATAATGTATAGCTGCATGGTAAACACATATTTTTTACTAATCCTATCAATTTGGAAGTGAATTTTTTCAGGCTTTACTGTGGAATGAAGCTTTCTTTATAGTTTCTCCTGCCGTGTCTTCAGAGCTCCCCCAGATACGTAACGACCTCAAGACCTTTCATTTTTCCTTCTCTCAAAGCTTATTTCCTCACTCCCTTATCAGCTCTTTAGTACTACGCAGATGTCTGATAAAGCTCCTTTTTATTATTATTTAAAGGATATATTTATCAGCTTAAGACAAAGAAATGACTCCTGAACTGTGGAAAGTCAGTTATCAGATAATCTAGTCCCTGGGCAATCCACCAACCCAACTAGAGAGACTTCACAACAGAAAAAAGTTAAAGGGCTGACTTAATTTTAGGAAAACTGCTAAGAGCCAACCTAGAGCTGTGGAGTTGATGTTGCGCTACGAGAAGAAACAAGTTTATATAAAGATGACAAAGTTGAGTAGAAAAACGAAAGAATTAGAAAACTCAGTTGGCAGCGGGAAGTTATACTTGTCACCACTGACTTAATGTGCCCACTTCTTCCTAATGTGTTTGTCCTCAAGGTGGGGCCAGCCCACGTTCCCACGACAGCCTGGTCTGGTTCTCAGTCCTAATTACCTAGTGGCAGCTCCAAGAGCAAGTCGCCAGGAGCGGAAGGAAAGTTGGGAGAGGAACCATCGTCCTCCGTCCACAAGCTAATCCCGACGGAGCCTGGGCTCCCGCAACTCCAAAAGCGGAATAAATTCCCGTGTGGGGGAACTGTGGGCCGGGCGTCTGTCCAAACGCCCTGCTCTGCCTCCAGCGGTCTTCTTCGTCCTCCTCCCAGACCCTCGGGCTCTCTTCGGGCCGCGGGCAGATCACGGCCTCTGTGTGGGGAGCGAGGGACCCGCTTCCCAGTCGAACCGCTCCGGCCGGCGCGGGCATCGCGCTTTCGCGGCCCCCGCCCCGAGAAAGGCTGCCGGCCTGGGAGGCGGCGCAGTGGCTCCGCCCCTCTGGATTAGGGGCAGCAGGAAACCCTAAATCCGGGGAGCCCTAAACGCAGGCGGGCGGGACACCGAGGGGCGGGACGCAGAGGCCCCCAGCCCGCCCGCGTGAGCCCGGCGCCCACGCGCACCCGCCCACCCCGGCCGCTCCTCCCTCGTTCCTCGCTGGTTGGCCCGCGCGCAGCGGAACGCGGCAGCAGGAGGAGCCGGGCGCGCCCGCCACGCAAAAGCACCGCGCTGCTGGGTGGCGGGCGCGGTGCGCGAGCCCAGCGGCGGCGAAGACAGGGACAGCGACAGCGACGCCGGTCCGGCGCGCACTGCCTCCCCGACGCTCCCGCACCCAGCCGCCCCGTGCCGCCCCGGCCCACGCGCGCACGCCCGCGCCCCACGCACAGCAGCTGCGGCCGCGGCTCCGACCTCGGGAGCCACCATGGGGAAGCCGGCGAGGAATGGCTGCGACTGGAAGCGCTTCGTGAAGAATAACTGGCTGCTGCTGTCCACCGTGGCCGCGGTGGTGCTAGGTGAGGCGGCTTGCGGGTGGGCGAGGCGCGCGCACGGCACCCTGCCCCGTGCGGCGGGGGGCGCGCGGCGGGCGCGGCGCGGGGCTGCGGCCTCGGGCCACGCGGAGGCTTTCCCTGCCAAGGCTCGTTTCTGCCAGCCGAGAACAAAGCTCCTCCGCTCGCTTGGGGACTCCCCGGGGAGCGCCCCGCGAGCTCCGTTCCTCTCAACCGCAAACGACCCAAGGGGCCTCGGAAGCTGGGCAAGAACGCAAGGAGTTTTGGCGGTGACTCTGTAACCACGCAGGGTTTAATTTTTTATTCAACCCTACCTCTTGTGAGCCCCTTTTCCCCCCTGAACCACGGTACCCCTGCAAAAATGCTATAAATTACAGACGTTGTCGCACTGGAAGGGACACCTCGGCCTCCGGGGATGCCGGGCTCCGGGGGCGGATGGAGCCTGGGGATGTTGCCGCTCCTCGCCCAGGGCGGTGAGCGCCTGCAGCCCACACCTACCTGGTCTGATTCACGCTGGAAAAGAAGGGAGTGCAGCTGTGGCCTGCGGGAGGTCGTGAAGGAAGACCCCCCCCCCCCCGTTTCTGGGCTACCGTGCCCTCCACGTGTTCCTCTATTAAAAATAATTGTAAGCCATTCTTACATGTTTTTAAACAAGGGTGTATTTAAGCGGTTCACTCCTGATACATCTCTGGATTAGGTGGCTGTCTGAGCCATTGCTCAGAGGTATGAGTTATTCGTAGTTAGCTTCTGAATTTGTGCCAAGGTTACTTGTTTTCTAAAGTGAGCTCTGGGATGCGCTTTGGAGTTGGAGCCATTTCAGTCTGCTTTCCCTGAGAGCTTGCACAGGTGGGACGACCTGAAGGTGAAGGCTGGTGCACCCTCTGGGAAAGGCGGATTCCTTAGCAGTCTTCCCTCTGCAAATGTAGCCCCTTCCGACCTCCTCCAGTGCTGCTTAAAATAATTGGCATTACCTGTTCACCTTGCTTTACCCTCCCCACCTCCCGACACACACACGTGTCTTTGGAGCTTAATGGGATCGTCGGGGTCAGATTGACTCCTCCAGAACTGTACGCGAAGGAAATTCGGGTTTCTAGTAAATAAATAACATCCCAGAATTGCCTTGGCAGAGGACATTTTTGTGGGAGGTAAGGAGTAGAGAAGCAAGTATTGGCTTTTCTCCCCGGGAGGTGCCAAATATTTTGCACATTTTTAGGTAAGGTTTATTCTGTCCCACCACATATAAATAGCATGAAAGAATAATTGGATTTCCTTTCAGCCCAAAGAATCAATGGCCTATTTTTTCCCTGTAATACGTCCAGGATTATTAAATCCTGTGTCATGACTTTTAGGGGATGTCCTTGGGCATGTGTCTCCCCTCCAATTCCCTGTAGTGTCCTGCTTCTGACTTTGCCCCGGGCTCTCTAGAGATACTTGTTGACCAAATTGTGGGCACTCGTGGACAGCGTACCCCCTCATTGGAGGCTGGTTCAGAAAGGGTACTGAACTGTTGTTTCCTTGCACTTAGAGCCACTTAACGTTAATACATCTTCAAGGTCGACAGAGACTTCATGCTTATTTGGGAGACAGGGCCTTTGGTCTCAGGTGCTCCTAATAAAGCCGAGCTCCATGAGCCTGGCTCTGTTGGGTTTTTTTAAGACAGTCTTGCTTTGCTGGCTATGTAGCCCACGCAAGCCTGGAACTCACAGCAATCCTCCCGTCTCTGCCTCCCAAGTGCTGGGGATTCCAGGCTTGAGTCACCCCACCCCCTGCACTGTGTAATGTGGCACTGATTGCTGGTGGGAGTGAGTCACCACGCCCGATGTTGTTGTATGTTGTTGCCAGGGATCGAACTCGGCCCTTGTGCTTGTGAGGCAAGCGCAGGAACCACTGAGCTAAATCCCTGGCCCTGGTTTGGCTTTGTGCATAAAGGAAATCCTCTCCATTGAAAAATTGTAAATACCAAGCTGAAGTATTGCTGCACATTTGTTTCTCCAGACCACAACACAAGGCGATCCCTTAGTGTGCTTCTGCTGGCCTAGGAAGTCGTAAGCGTAGATCACCCCCAGGACATCATCCCAGCCTCCTCTTCCTTTTAACTTGGCACTAGCCAAGCCTGAGTAAAAAGTATCCTGCCCCTTTTTGTGTAGTCTGTCCTGGCCCACTTGTTTAACAAGCAGTGAAATTCCAGCTTATACTAGCGTGGAGTATTCGGAGTATTCGTAAGCCCTTGCTAAATCATAATAGTAAAGGATTATTTTATAATTGTTTTCATTGGTCCAGAAAAATTACGAAAGCTCATGTCTTTTTTTCTGGACTTTTCAGCATGTGGATCATAAAGAAAAAAAAAAACTAAGTTCATTAAATACCCTGTTGAAATATGATCTTCTGATCATAGCCCTTGAAATGTTTGATCCCTCCTGATTTTACGGTCAGCAGCTCTGACTGTAAAATACTGCAGGTATTGACATGAAAGCCAAAGATATTTTTTATGAGGCTGCCTAAAATCTGATTTTCCAAGGTGTAACGTATGAGAGAAAAACAAATTTTTTTGTAGACCAGAGGATGCTATGAGCTAAACATTTCTCAAATTCCTACGAGGTAAAGGGATTAAATAGTTAAGTTGCTGTCATTGTTAATTTCTGTGAAGCCCTACAAAGTATTAAAATAGTATCTTGTGTTTCTGAAAGACTATAGAGGCCACTTTTATGCTTTCCCTGTTACCTCTTTCTGTAGAATGAGCACAGTATGGAGTTGAGAGTTCTAGACTCCAAGGAATTCTGACCCTTCCAGGCTCCACTATCTAGACAAATTGTTCTCTGCGGTTTTCATCTGGAAAATGGGAATATTTATTATTAGGATTGTTTAAGATACTGTGAAAACGCATAACTCTGTGATTGTCGTAAAGTAGGTGCCCAACATTATTTTAAGGTAATCTGATTAACTGGGTTATGAGAAAATATTATTTTATGACAAGAAGTCTCTGCTGCTATACATCTTTTTTTTCTGCTTTGTGCCCAGCCTGTAATTTATTTATTTATTTTTTCTTAGGTTTTTTTGAGACAGGGTCTCGCTTTGTGGTTCAGGCTGGCCCTCAGCTCAGCCTCAAACTCACATCACAATCCTCCTGCCTCTGCCTCCCGAGTGCTAGGATTACAGGCGTGAGCCACCACGCCCGGCACTGTGGTATGTGGTACTGGTTGCTTCTGGGTGTGGGTCTCCACACCCAGTATTGTTATGTGGTTACCGGGGAATTGAACCCGGGTCCTTGTGCTTGCAAGACAGGCGCCAGAACCACTGAGCTAACTCCCCGGCCCCCAGCCTGTAATTTAAAGTGCAGGGGGATGACATGTTCTAGCATAGCCTCTAACATTTTTTAAAAATTGAAATGGAAAGAATTAATCATTTCGTTTTGTACTCTGGAGCCTAATTCTCAATTCATTTAACAGGAGAAATTCTGAGGGAAAGAAATTTTTGTGTTGTTTTGTTTGAAGGGAAGAAATTTTGAGCTCTGAGAATTCTCATTGAAGTTACCAACCATGATCTTACAGTGCGCTGTGCTAGGGAGTGACTTGTGTCCTCACCCTACTTACAACCTGCAGGCTCGTCTGCTTTAGTCTGCTTATGTTATTCCAGTCATTGGAAAAACCTGTGATTTCAAGTTGCAGGATCTTCAGAAAAAGGCAGTAGGCATTGTGTATGTAAGGGAGATGGGAATCCTTCTCATTTGAAATAATCTCCTTTGAAGTGTGAAGGAAGCAATTGCTGATAGATTCCAATTCTACTTATCCAACATCTGAAACAGTCTTTGATGTTCTTAGTAATATTCTTGCTCAGGCTTGTGTCTGTTGCCCTGGGGCTCTGTTGTATGTACCTGGCAGTGTTCTCTTGAGACTTGGTGCTCGCTTCCTCCCTCTCTCTGCTCCTGTGTCGGTCTGTGAAGCCTGACGGTGGACCAGTGAGCAGCCCAAGCTGTGCTTCCAGGCCCAGCTCTTGGCTCTGCAGTGTTTAGGATCAAATCTACAGGAACCAACGCCTTTATCATCCAGGCATCCACCCAAGGTGGACTGGGCACCGCGTGCCTGTAAGGCTCCTCAGTCTCAGCATGGAATATACCACAGTCTTTTCCAAGACAGCTCCTCCTGGGACTTCCTGTCCCCCTAGAGATCACAGCCACCTTCTCCGCTATCCCAAATCCTATCAGTCCTTGTGGTTAACTCTCTGAACAGCACTCATCAATCCTGCCCCTTCTGTTCCTACTGAGAGCTGCTTAGTTGCTCACGGCCACCCCTTCGTGGTCCACCCTGTGTCCTGTGTCCTGCTTAATCTTCTTCATCTCATCCTGCTCTCTCCTTTCATTCCCTTGTTTATCAAACAGGTCAGGATGCTCTTTACATACAAGGGGTAGTCAAGATATACAGTGGTTTTGGGGACCAGGGATTTAGCCCAGTGGTTCCGGCGCCTGTCTTGCAAGCACAAGGACCCCGGTTCAATCCCCGGTAACCACATAACAATACTGGGTGTGGAGACTCACCCCAGCAGCAACCAGTACCACATACCACAGGGCCAGGCGTGATGGCTCACGCCTGTAATCCCAGCACTCGGGAGGCAGAGGCAGGAGGATTGTGATGTGAGTTTGAGGCTGAGCTCAGGGCCAGCCTGAACCACAAAAGCAAGATCCTGTCTCAAAAAACCTAAAAAAAAAAAGAAAAAAAAGATATACAGTGGTTTTGTAGATGGAAAGGGAACAAATGAGGGAGAAAGGGGGAAAAGGAAATAAAACAGATTAAGATGTGTTGTGTACATGTGCCAAGCCCACACAAGAAATATAAACGCTATATACAACACACATATACTAATAAACCAAGACAAAACAAACAGGTCTCCGCTCAAGGAGGAAGGTTCTTTAAAGAATGTTCCTCTTGCCAATATCTTTGCTTGTGGGCCATATGCTCAAAAATGCTGTCTGCTTTGTTTTGGAAATGGAGGCCAGGTGAGCAGATTATGAGGGAGAAATGTGTACACTTGTGCTCGGTGGGGTTGCTTTAGGTCTGAGACTTAAATGATTATAAATGTATTACACATTGAAAAATTTCAGTGAAAAAATATTGCTATAGTAAAAGACATTTAATACCTTCACCCTCATTTTTTCTTTTAGGTTTTTTTTTTTTGAGACAGGGTCTCACTTTGTAGTTCAGGCTGGCCCTGAGCTCAGCCTCAAACTCACAGCACAGTGATCCTCCTGCCTCTGCCTCCCGAGTGCTGGGATTACAGGCTTGAGCCACCACGCCCGGCACTGTGGTATGTGGTACTGGTTGCTGCTGGGCGTGAGTCTCCACACCCAGTAAGGTATGTGGTTACTGGGGAATTGAACCCGGGCCCTTGCGCTTGCAAGACAGGCGCCGGAACCACTGAGCTAACTCCCCGGCCCCCTTCACCCTCATTTTAACACATCCCAGCGTTCTAGCTGCTTTCTGAAGCAGTTCTGGAAACCGTCTGTGAAAGCCTCCCACACTATCCACGGGAGCTTTTAGGAGGTGATTTAGACCATGGAAGCGTGATACTCATTAGTGGGTTAGTCCTCCTTAACTCATTAAGAGTTAAAGGTTTTGCTCGTTTCCTGTGGTGGCTATGACAATTCACCACAAACCAGGTGACTGAGAAATTCTTTCGCACCCAGCTTTGGGGGCCAGAAGTTGCAAGTCTGGCAAAGCCACCTTCCCACGAGGAGTTCTTTGGGAAAGATGCTCTTCCCCTCCTTAGCGGTTGTCCAGGTGAAGTGGCCACATCTTATCCTCTTAACACTTTCTCCTGTGTGTGTTTGTGATTCCTCTCGAACGCTGTTTGGGGTGTGTGTGTGTGTGTGATTGAGAGCCTACCCTGATTTTCCTCTCTAGAGATCCTTAAGGAAGTCATCTCTTGCCATATGAGGTAATATTCCTTCTTGTGCCACATAGGGTACTACTGACAGGTTCCAGAGACTAGAATGTGGCCCTGTATAACTGAAGACCCTGTCGGACTCCTGTAATGGTAAAGAGTTGAGGCAGGTGTCAAAGGGACCTTTCTTACAGTAGATCAGATCACGTGGCTCTGAGTTACTAAGATGTGATCAATCCTTGATTTCTGAATGAAGAAAGGAGTCCAAATTTCATCTCCTCCATAGATTGTTCTCCACCTACGTCAGTCCCTTCTGATCTATATCAGCAACATACATTTATACTTATTCATCTACATATATATCAAGCATGTTTATCTTCCTCAAAACTGTATTGTTTTAAGGGCTCTCCCAGTAAAACAAAATGAGACATTAATGCAACTGACATAAAGCTATATGGTTAAAAAAAGGTGTTATCTGAAAACTTACACTCTTTGAGGCTTTGTTCTTGTATCAGAAAGAGAAAGATTTGGGTTAACTGCCAAAGCAAAGGAAATCCCATTCATGTGTCAAATCCACTTATGGGTTATAGACTTGTGGCACAGTGGTTGCCAAGAAATAATTGCAAAGAAAGGTTCTGAAATTGATGATTGGGGTGTGCCAAGGACTTAGGACCAGGGCATAGTGGTGGGTGTGCTGTATACTAGCTGACCCCGGGTTAGAACATCTTGAAGGTCCCTTGTAGCTCTAAGAACCTTTGGTTCTATGATCATACAATCTTTTCCCAGTTCACTGGTAGGAGCCTGAGGAACTTGTGTAGGGACCTAAAAGGGTTGAGTAGAGCATTAAATGAA
>PVIR01042276.1:0-12306 GCA_004026965.1 Petromus typicus | reverse complement strand
AAAATCTAAGGACAATTTTGACTTCATTTGCCAACATTTCAGGATGACGCTGTGTTTTTTACCAAAGAGATAATACCATTTCTACCCTCAAATGAGATACTCAAAACAGCTACTCTATACTCAGTTACACAGTCAAAATCAAAAGCTTTTCACTGCAGTTATAAGTTTTCACAAAAAAATAAAATTACCAGGCCGGGGATTTAGCTCAGTGGTTCCAGCACCTGTCTTACAAGTGCAGGGCCCAGGTTCGATCCCCGGTAACCACATACAACAATACTGGGTGTGGAGACTCACGCCCAGCAGCAATCAGTACCACATACCACAGTGCCACGTGCGATAGTTCATGCCTGTAATCCCAGCTCTCTAGAGGCAGAGGTAGGAGGACTGCTGGAATTCAAGGCTAAGCTCAGGGCCAGGCTAAATTACAAAAAGCAAGACACCGTCTCAAATAAATAAATAAATAAATAAATAAAATTACCATACCATAAAAATACCTACTGGTCAGCTGACCACTTTTTATTCCCAGCTCACCTTTCTCCTAGAGTCTGTTCTTTCTCACTGACTCATTCAGTCAAAATGGACAAAGACAAGCGTGACCAGCAAAAGCAGAGTGATGACTGAGGAACAAAGGCCAGGACTGGCCAGTGTCCTCAGGAGGAAGGAGCAGCACCGTCTACAGAGGGCTTCAGCGGAAGTGGAATAAAGAGCACTGAGAGGCCCAGATGAAGGAAAGAGTGGGGCTCTGTGCTGGAGCACCTGGTCCGCAGGCGAGAGGTCTGGGTTTGATCCCCACCCCCAACCCATGCACACCCACAGGCGCATGCGCGCACACGCGCGCGCGCGCGCACACACACACACGCGCACACACACACACACACACACACGTTTGCTGAAGTGTGCTTCCCAGAGAGTAGGGCACCAAACAATGAGCAGAAAGCTGGAGAACACAGCGGGACAGAAGGGAGAAAACAGACACGCAGGGGGTCCGGGAGGGAGGGGACCAAGCTTCCATGAGGGCAAGAATTCAAGAACAGGGCCGAAGCACAGCTCAGCGGCACAGCGCCTGCCCGACCAGCATGAGGTCCTGAATTTGACCCCTGGTACCAACAAAATAGGAAGAGGTTTATGTTGTTGTTTTTAATTAACAAATAATAACTATATATTTATGAAATACCATGTCAGGTTTTGGTAAACAGTACCATTATGGAAAGAGAAATCAAACTGATTTATGTCCTGTTATGTCATACTTCTCCCTCCTTCGGTGTATGACAAACATTAAAGGCATGTCTTCGCAATTTTGAAGTAGATATCCTGTGCTTATTAACTACAAGCACTACGCTGAGCAAAAGATCACAAAAGCTCATTCCCCCATCTAACAGAGACTTCAAATTATTACAGTAGAAGACCGACAAACTGTGGGATGCCTCATGAACTGTATCACCCCTGCACAGGCCACCCTAACACCTCTCCAACAACCCAGCTCCAGTGTGTGCTACCCAACTGTCACAGCTCGCGTCTAAACGTCCCCCGAGGCAGCCACAGGTGCGGCTTTTCGAGGTGGCTGAGTCTAGCGGGTGTGATGCTGAGACTAAGGGAGATACTAACTTAGAGCACAGAAGGTTTAGCATAGTTCTGGGTGTGGATCATGGCTCCCCCGGCTGTGAGTGCTGCCCACCCTCGGGGCAAGTAGCCTAGAGAGAAGGGACAAAAGACGGTGGCCCTTGTCTATTACTACTTCTTCTCGACTTCACTGCTTTGTTGACTTCTGCTGACCACGAGCTGTTTCTCCTCTGGGAACCCTCTGCCAAGTCACCCTACCTTGGAGCCAGTTAAGCATGAACTGGAAACTCCGCTGTTAGCCAAAAACACTTGTCCTCTTTTAATTTTGGGTATCAGATATTTTATCTCAGCAATGAGAAAAGAAACTTAAACAAGTGTGAGATGTTTCTTGTTGACTTTGGGGCACTTTCTACAAAATCTCTGTGCACAATTCCTAAGCCATGGAAACAACTTCCCCCTTCCTCTACGCAAAAGCCGGCAGAACAAGCAGTTCACTGGAAGTGCAATTATAAACATTTAGTGTTGTTTTGAATACAAGAAAAGGAAAAGCTTTTATCTAAGAGTTTTTCATAATCTCAAGAAAGAAACCATCCGTCATATATTTTCAAGGGAGCAGAGTGCTTCCTGGAACAAGCCCAGACGATCCTGCTGTTAAACTCAGAGCCATGCAGGAAAGAAAATCCCGCCCTGCACAGTGCGGCCGCATGGGACACGGAGGCCCTGCGGCCGGTGCTCCTGCGGGCGGACTTAACTACAGCACAGCACGCGAAGCCCCCACGAAGCCGGCGGCGACCACCGCAGGGCGGCCCAGACCCTGCCCGGAGACCCAGATGTTCTGCTGCTTCTCACCCAGGACCAGACCTGAGAGCAAACTCTGGTGATGGATTCACGCCAACAAGCTTTTGCTAGCAGTTTCTCTAAAAAGCTCTGTGCCCACCATATGCTGCAGTAAAAGTTAGCCTCTGAAAGCCATTCAGCAAGGACAGTATTATCATCTGGCTTAAGAACTTGGATTTAACTTAGAGGTTTTTTTTAAAATCAGGCTGCACACACAAAAATAAAGGAGGGGCCGTATATACACTGCCCTACAAGTGCGGAGACGATAATCAGCACAAACATACAGAAACAGAGGGAGTCACGAAAGGACTCCGCCTTCAGCCGCATGGACCGTGCATAGAAATCACATCCGGGCCAAAGGTCACTGAGCCTTTAATTAAGCCGTCACCATAGCAACCACTCGGACTGCAACACAAAACACACAATTAACCCCAAATTACGAAGTGGTGACACGGCTGCCAAATAACAGCACTGAGTAAATTGTATATGGCATAAAATTTTTTTAAAGAAAAATTGACTACAAACTTACTAAAGAACCAGTGTATGATTTTCATAGCATGCGCCTTTAATATACACACAGATCTGTGTATATTAAAGTATATACTCACATTGAAGACTTCTCTATGAACTAAGAAAGCACAGCTCTATGAGCTGAATGATCTAACACAAATAAACCTAGAGACCTCTCCCTCTCTAGCCGCGACACAGTCCAAGCTACAAGCTACGACTTCTCCCATGAGTATTACATAGGGCTCAGGTGTGGAGAACTACTGTTAAAAACACACGTTTTAAAGTCATACTGCCTAACTCACATGTTCATCGCTATCTGGACTAATTTACCTTAACTCTCCATATTTGTAAAAGAAATAAGAACATCTCAGGCCCTGGATTTAGCTCAGTGGTTCCGGTGCCTGCCTTCCAAGTGCAATGGTCCAAGGTTCAATCCGGTAACCACGTACAATAATGCCAGGCATGGAGACTCACGCCCACCAGAAATCAGAACCACACACCACAATGCATGGTGGCTCACGCCTGTAATCCCAGCACTTGGGAGGCACAGGCAAGAGGACTGCTGTGAGTTTGAGGTGAGCTCAGGGCCAGCTTGAACTGCAAAGCGAGACCCTGTCTCAAAAAAAGAATAAGAGCATCTCTTGTAGGCCAGGTTTTTAGCTCAGTGGTTCTGGCATCTGCCTGGCAAGCAAAAGATCCCAAGTTCAATCTCCGGTGACCACATACAACAATGCTGGTGGTAGTGGCTCACGCCTGTAAATCCCAGCACTAGGGAGGCAGAGACAGGAGGATTGCTGTGAGTTCCAGGCTCACTTGGGCTACATAGTGAGCTCAGGGCCAGCCTAAACCCTGTCTCAAAGAAAAAAAAAATCTCTTTTCTAGGCTGAGGGCCACTGCTGTAAGCTATAGGAATACTTAGCATGTAGTAACTACTGAGGATACGGTAATGTATAGAATACAATTTTGCTACTTTTACAGTTTAGATGTTTAGTTTGATTATTTCAGCAGTAAGCAGAAAATCTGAATTAAAACCTTGGTCTCCTGATAAGAGTTTAGGACACTTTATATAGTCATGCTACAGGGAAATGGAAACATACACACACACACACACACACACACACACACACACACACGCACCCCAGTTAAATAAGGCACACGACTATGTCTCATCTGATACAGTAACCAGACCTCAGGGGAGAGGCCCAGAGTCTAGCACACAGGCAAGCGCCTTCCTGAGCTGTCCAGCAGCCGGGCCAAGGCCTGACTTAACATCCCTAAGGAGCTGTTTCTCCTCACAGAACACACCCCAGTTCCCTTCTTCTCCTGTTCCTGTGACTCATTTCTTTTTTAGATAAATTGTTTATCTGAGTAATAAATTACTAGAAGAAATATTTGAGAGTATTACTCTGAGTCACAGAAAGTCAAAAAATTTGTAAATAAAATAACTAAAGTTTGAAGGTTCAGTGAAACCCCGAGTTCCGCTAAACGAAGCGGAGCTTTAGCTGTGGGTGTTAACAGCTAGTTGTGGAGCCAGAAGCGAAGCCCATAGAAAGCTCTTAAATAAATACTGGAAATGGTGAGCACAGAAGCAGCTCTTCGCCTCCTGAGAACCCTCAGCAGGGCGCCCTCAGCCATCTCCCCACCCCAGCCCCCCAGTAGTTCATCTGCTCATCCGTGACACACTAGGTGCTTTTGATAAATGCCGGAGCAGATACAGCGACTCCGGCAGGCAGCGTGAACACACACCTATCCCCGCACACTGAACACTCTATCCGCGTTCTCAGGAAACCGACAGGGACACCTGCCAGCCGGCGCTGAACGTGGACTTGGGCAAGATCATACGCCGGCCGTTTCTGTACAGTCTACGTGCCTCATTCCACAGGAAACGCCAGGCCGGCCTGGGGCACACACCTGAGGTCCCAGGACTCTGGGGGTCTGACACAGGGGAGCCTCAGAGAGGAGGGAAAATTCCAGCTCAGCTTGGTAACTTAGCAAGACCCTGTCTCAAAACAAAACATAAAAAGGAACTGGACATGCAGTTTGGTGTAAAGGCTCTAGGTTTACTTGCTAGTATGAAAAAAAAAAAAAAAAAGCAAACATCAGGCCGATGTCCCTGCTCAGGGGATGAAGTCGGGGGTAGGACTGGGAGTGAAATTCGGGTTCTCACGATCCAAGTCCTGGTCTTTGTTCTGTGTTGGGACTCTCCCTCAACGCCTTCCTTTTCCATTCTCCACTTTCCTGTCCTCTCCTTTTACTTCCTACAAAGGCAAGAGCATGGTGGCTCGTAATCCCCGCACTCGGGAGGCAGAGGCAGGAGGACTGCTGTGAGTTTAAGGCTAGCCTGGGTTACATAGTGCGTTCAGTGCCAGCAAGACCATGTCAAAAAAATAAAGAAAAAAAAAAAGGCAAGACAACGTAAGCATTTCAATGTGAAGTAAAGCTGCACGGAACCTCACCGAGGTGAGGTGAGAAGTGGAAGGGCAGGACCATCTGTCACCAGCCGCATCTTCTCCTTCTGCTCTGTCTGTATCCCTTCCTCTCGCTCCTAATCCAGAGTGCATGCTGTGCTGCCTACAGATAATCACTGTAACTCTTTGGCTTAAAAACTTCCTGCATCCATTTTAGGAACATAGTGGGGTTGAATTCACAGAACGGCAGGAGAACAGGTCTGGCTGCTTTGTTTGACTTTATCGGAAGAAATGACTTAACATTTTAGCTTATTAAGAAATACCGCTACACACTCATGTATATCATGAAATGTAGCCAATTTGAGTCCAGTAAATCACATCATGGAGCTTCGCAACTATAGGGTGATGCTTGTGTTTCTGTCAGAGTGATGAATCCTTTCCAAATTATAAATGTCTTGGCAGACTCCATCTTTACTTATTTTTTTAAATGGAGTGGAGATGCATAAGAATGTTTCAAACAAAGACACAATGTTTCATTTCCTAAATTGCACTACAAAATATGTTATTCCTTCATTTTTACATCTCTTTATTATCTGATTTCTCTACGTATATCTTTGCTCCTTATTAAAAAAAAAAAACGAAGAGACATCTACAGTCTGAAGGTCAGCCAAAGTGATTTTCTTAAAGCATTTATCAGACTTCTTCACTCCAGCGGCTCCCTGTCTCACTTAAAGTAAAATGCAGGCGTCCTGCCAGGCCCCGGGCCACCTGCTGCCCCTTGCCATGGCCCACACTGGTGCTCTCCTCTCCCCTCTGCTCCAGCCACCCTGAGTGCCCTGGGCTCCTGGAGGAGGGTTCGAAAGAGGCAGCTGTGTGCACACCCCAAGACTGAGGAAGGAGGCTCCTGCTGCTGTGGGTGTGCAAGGCAGAGATGCTGGACTCTGCCTCCATGGCCCAACCCGGCCCTGCGTGCCCCCCCACACACACACACGACCCCACTGCCACACACTCACACACAGCACCACGAGGCTCTGTGCAGCTCGGCGCCACCATGGACCCTGCCTCCTCTGGGGGTCCACGCTGGCTGCGCCGTACACAGGACCGCTCTCTCCCAGCGTACTCCTTCCCCAGGGACTCAGCCCTCAATCTCTCAAAGGCCAGCCGCTCACAGATTCGAGCAGCCTTCCCCACGCCCACCTGCCGGTCTCCTAGTCTTTGCTCCTTTTCTCTGCACAAACCACGATGCACAACTACTTATTTGCTTACTTTTTTGTGACTTTCCCCTCACTAGTCTGTCACCACCCAGGAGGCGGAGCTCTGTCCCCACCCTTCGGCACAGCAGTTGTTTCCCGGTCAAGTACAAAACCAAGAACTAGCTGTGGTCATTTTTCTACTTAAGAGTAGGAATTCTTCTAAAATCTTCAGTTTGAGAATAGAGTCAACTAACATCCCCTCTGGCCACTTCCTTCTGCGCTGGGACCCTGTGGCTGTGGGTTTGTTGATGTCGTTGTTTTCAGTCCGGCCCGCGCTTCCTGGGCTCAAGTGATTCTCCCGCTTCAGCCTCCCACGGAGCTGAGACAGGGCACATGCTCTACACTCGGCTGTCCGGGAGCCCATTTGAAATCACCCCACTTTCCGCATGTGGTGTTCTATGCCTAAAATCCCAGCACCTGGGGAGGCTGAGACAGGAAGATCACAAGTTGGAGGCCAGCGTGAGCAATTTAATGAGAACTTATCTCAAAACACAAGGGCCAGGGAATGTAGTTCAGTGTAATGAAATATTAAAAATAAAATCCACAACTGCTACACGATAAATCTAAAGTAGCTCAAGTAACCAATTTTCCTCTTGGTGAATTCAGTAACTGAGAGCCTCTCCAGGTTCCTGTGGCCGGTGAGCAAGGGCAGGGCCAGACAGGACACCGAGGGCACCACGGGAGCTGGCCTTTGACTCCAGGAGCAGCGACTGCAGAATCCACTGGAGCAAACTCCGAGGAGCACATATGTCCCCCGGAATTGAAAAATAACAGCTTTTTTTTTTTTTGAGACAGGGTCTCATTTTATAGTTCAGGCTGGCCCTGAGCTCAACCTCCAACTCACATCACAGCAATCCTCCTACCTCTGCCTCCCGAGTGCTGGGACTACAGGCGTGAACCATCACACCCAGCACTGTGGTATGTGGTACTGATTGCTGCTAGGTGTGAGTCTCCATGCCCAGTATGGTATGTGGTTACTGGGGATTGAACCCTGGTCCTTGCACTTGCAAAACAGGCACTGGAACCACTGAGCTAAATCCCCGGCCCAAATGACAAATTTTATTTATTTTTTTTTTTTTAGACAGGGTCTCGCTTTGTGGTTCAGGCTAGCCCTGAGCTCAGCCTCAAACTCACATCACAATCCTCCTACCTCTGCCTCCCGAGTGCTGGGATTACAGGCATGAGCCACCACGCCCGGCACTGTGGTATGTGGTACTAGTTGCTGCTGGGTGTGACTCTCCACACCCAGTATTGTATGTGGTTAACTAGGGAATTGAACCTGGGTCCTTGCGCTTGCAAGACAGGCGTCAGAACCACTGAGCTAAATCCCCAGCCCCAAATGACAAAATTTTAAAAAATTCTGAGAGCACTTCTGAGAGCATTAAACCCAAGCTCAACGCAGGCTGTGCAGAGGGCTCAGAGACAAGTGACTAAGTGCAGATGGTTTTCTCTTTTGTTTTGTTGTTTTTGAGACAAGGTCTCACATTGTAGTTCAGGCTGGTCCTGAACTCAGCCTCGAACTCACAGCAATCTCCTGCCTCTGCCTCCCAAGTGCTGGGATTAGAGGTCTGAGACACCAAGCCCAGAATCATAGTATGTAGTTATCAGTGCTGTGCTTACAGGCGTGAGTCACCACACCCAGCACTGTTGTATGTGATTACCAGGGATCAAACTAGGGGCCTTGTGCTTGCCAGGCTAAAAACCTGGCACTAGTGGAGGTATTTATGAAGATGTCTACGTTTTAAAATATGAGTTTACTGAAATGTCCTGAAGCAGCCTTGACTTAAACGCATGGAAGTCCACCAGCACCGTGTCAAGGAGGGAAGCACACATTCCTACGTTCCCCATGCACACAAAAGATGCCAGGGGACCATCAATGGTTACCAAAGGCTTCTGAGAGTGCTGGACTACAGGTTGTGTACATTTTCTCTTATAAAATTTTTTGCGGGGTACCAGGGATTGAACTCGGGACCTTGTGCTTATGAGGCAGGTGCTAAAACCACTGAGCTAAATCCCTGGCCTGCTCTTATGAAATTTTATGTCTCATGTAGAATGCTAAGCCCCATTCTCTTCCATTTCTGCAAACTTCTCAGCACCAATCCCAATAGTGAATATTTCTGTAAGTCAGTAAGTAAAAAATCTAAAAACTCACTATTATGTCTATTCACTAACTACTAAGATTGGCATCTTTTCACTACTTGTTGATTATTTGTGAATGATTCTCCATCCACACCCCTTCAATTATTTGTTTTCAAACAACTCATTATAGCTGTACATTATGGATAATGCTTCGTGTGTCAATCACACTGCATCTTTTTCTTCCAAGGCATTTTGTATGGTTTTTACATATGATATCTATCACTTTTTCCCCAAATATCTGTGTAACCACAGGAGAGTCCTGCCTTTTGATTCTAAGTTTTATATCTTCATTAGGAAGGTTTCCTCCATACTCATATTTAATAAATGTTCTCAGGAACATTCTCTTGATTGTGATTCATTCTTTAATGATCCACTAAACCCTCAGTATCCAGTGTAAACTTAAAGTTAATCAGAGACGCGAGGATGGAGGCATTGGAGAGACGGGCGGGTGGGCCCTGGGTTCAAGCCTCTGCTATGGCAGAGAGAGAGGGGTGGGCAAGGTTTTACAAAGTGGCACTAGCTTGCCAAGTCTCTCCCTCACTGTCAGTATTATGAGAGGAAAGAAAAACTTTTTAAAAAAAAATTATTTTCTGGTGCTACAGTTGGAAGCCAGGGCCTGGTATGTGCTAGGCAAGTGCACTACCACTGAGCTACACCTTCAGCCTTACATCTCAAATGCTTTACTTCACATTATAACGAAGCCACAAGTATAAGGAGAAAAGTACTGGCTTAAAACTATCAGAACACAGGGCCGGGGAGTGAGCTCAGTGGTTTCGGCGCCTGTCTTGCAAGCGCAAGGGCCCGGGTTCGATTCCCTGGTAACCACATAACAATACTGGGTGTGGAGACTCACCCCAGCAGCAACCAGCACCACATACCACAGTGCCGGGCGTGGTGGCTCACGCCTGTAATCCCAGCACTCGGGAGGCAGAGGCAGGAGGATTGCTGTGATGTGAGTTGGAGGCTGAGCTCAGGGCCAGCCTAAACCACAAAAGCGAGACCCTGTCTCAAAAAACCTAAAAAAAAAAAAAAAAAAAAAAACTATCAGAACACAAGTCATATTAAGAATTATTTTTAAAAAATAAGAAGAATAATTATACTTTTCAAAATACTAAAAATGAAATTCTCTCGTGATAAAAGGCAATTAATTTCCACTTAGCATTTCACCCAAGCCTTTTCTTCAGACATCTGAAACCACGTGATTATCCTATTTTTCACATCTAAATAGGTAACGGAACTGGTAGCAAAATTTACTTTCTGATGTTATGGCAACAGGAAAATAATTACAGCACTATGGCTAGCAAGAAATACTAGGTAACTATTTAAGTTAAAAATATGAATGTGCAGGCTGGGGATTTAGCTCAGTGGTTCTGAAACCTGCCTTGCAAGCACAAGGTCCCCAGTTCAATTCCAGTAACCACATGAAGCAATGCCTGGTGTAGTGACTCACACCCCAAAGTAATCAGTATCACACACCACAGTGCCGGGCATGGTGGCTACGCCTATAATCCCGGCACTTGGGAGGCAGAGGCAGAAGGATTGCTGGGTTCGAGGCTGAGTTCAGGACCAGCCCGAACTATGAGACCCTGTCTTAAAAAACTTTAAAAAAATAAAAAATGTATATACTCGCTGAAACACCACAAAAAAGACTGTTACATTAGAGCTTACGTTTTTAATACTTTATTTGAATATTTTTCTCCAAAACTGATTTATTAAGGACTAGCTCCCAGATCCCAGTAGGACTTACTTGGACAACTGGGTCATCTCGCCGGAGCTGGACTGTGTTCATAAACACACACAGTCTAACAAACCAGAGCCAGACACCCACGTCCTCTTCCTGATGCCCTTTGGGGGGAAGAAACTAAGCATATTGTTATGGATTAGTTATCTAGAGGTCCCCCAAACCTCATGCGGTCATGTGCTCACAGATGGGGAGTTTCAAAGGTAGCTCAATCAGGGTGTGTAAATGTGGATGAAGGGTGTGATATTGGGGGTAAGGGTGTAGATAATGGAAGCCTCACTCTGAAAGTGAGTGGCACCAATCAGAAGGCTGGTAGCCTCGATGGAACATAAAGGGAAGGCGGGAAGACAGGCTTGCTGCGGCTGCCTGCCATGCCATGAGCTGTTTCTCTTCCGTGAAGCCCTCTGCCACGCTGCCCTGCCCTGCAGCCAGCCAGCTATGAACTGAAACCTCTACACACTGTGAGCCGAAGCAACCTTTGTTCTTCTAATAGTGGGGACTGGGCATTTTAACTCAGTAATGAGAAAAGTAATGAAGCCACATATGATCTGCTCTCCTTCATAATCTTTATAAATGCTGAGAGTATCCCAAAGCGAAAAGCCTGTGACAGCAAAGACTTCCAAAGATGAGATTCCCAGAAAAGAACAAAATAAGAATTCTATCCACTATCAAGAAGCAGTTAAGGGCCGGGGAGTTAGCTCAGTGGTTCCGGCGCCTGTCTTGCAAGCGCAAGGGCCCGGGTTCGATTCCCTGGTAACCACATAACAATACTGGGTGTGGACCCACACCCAGCAGCAACCAGTACCACATACCACAGTGCCGGGGCGTGGTGGCTCACGCCTGTAATCCCAGCACTAGGGAGGCAGAGGCAGGAGGATTGTGGTGTGAGTTTGAGGCTGAGCTCAGGGCCAGCCTGAACCACAAAAAGCAAGACCCTGTCTCAAAAAACCTAAAAAAAAAAAAAAAAGAAGCAGTTAAAATCCCTGACAGTAAGACCACGTGGTATTTGCACAGGAAAAGGCCAATAAATGAACAGAATAAAACAGACCAAACATACAAGGTCCAATCAGAACATATGGTACACGTTTAAACGCTCAAAATGTTTTACAGCAAAGGACGCACTGCAATTAATCCCCCTGAAAAAACTTCCTAAAATACGTCCTATCACTTTGAACACATTTGCCCCACGCTCTTGCCACCTTCTGAAGTCCTCTCCCGTGAGCACCTGCCCTTGTGAGGAGTAAGCAAAGCTAAGGTGGACACCGCTGCGAAAGGCATCTGCAGAAGAGGAGGTCTGGGAAAACATCAGAGCGCGTCCTTGCTCACTGCCCCCACCTGTCTGGGACATGAGACGCCAGCTTTTCCTCAAAGTCAAAATCACCACAAAAGGGACACAGAAGACGGCACAGCCTCAGAAAGCAGCAGGAGAGATGGGCTATGCGCGTCTGGCAGGAGTGTTCTGAGGGGATTAAGGCAGTGTGTCTTTTACTATAATAATTTTTTAATTTACATGTTCACTATGTTTTATCACAGTCCATAGACTTGTACATAGGTAGAAACTAGATTTATGACAAAGCTGACATTGGAGATTAGTGGGGAAAAGAAACTTCTGTTCAGTCACAGGTGATGTGAAGATAACTGGCCATCCATGTTTATGAGAGGGAAATTAGGGGGGGATATTTATAGGAAGAAAACTAAACCAGATTTCTATCTCACATCAAATACAAAAAACAATTCCAAAAAGAATTAAAGATCTAAATACAAAAGGCAGACTATGAGATATTCAGAAGATAATAAGGGTAAATGTTTCCAGGACTTCATAGTAGGGAAAGACTTCTTAAAAACCAAAAATAGCCAC
>PVIR01042275.1:0-12322 GCA_004026965.1 Petromus typicus | reverse complement strand
TTCTATTTCACAATATATATCATACAATTCTAGAACTCATCTACGTGTTTATTTTTTCATACCAGAGAAAAGATGCGATGTTTACCTATATGTGACCTATTTATTTCACTTATAAGAATATCGTCAAGGTATGTCCGTTTAAGTATAAATGATTCTAATTTATCATTTTTTATGGCAGAGTAATACTCCATTCTGTAGACGAACCCACAGCTTTTTTATTCATTCTCCAGGTGATGGACATTTGGGTTGTTTCCAAGATTTAGCAATCACAAATTGAGCTGCTATAAACATGGGTACACATATGTCACTGTGATATGAGTCTTTTAATTCTTTTGTGTATATATGTAGCAGAGTGATGGCTGGGTCAAATGGGACCTCCAAACCTAGCTTTTTGAGGAATCTCCAAACTGATCTCCATAGGGGTTGATAGAGTCTATAGTTTCACCAACAGTGGAGAAGTGTTCTTCTTCTCTGCAGCCTTGCCAACATTTGTTGCTGGCTAATTCTGAAATGGCAGCCATTGTTTGTGGAGTGAGATGAAATCTCAGTGTTGTTTTCATCTGCATCTCTCGAATGACTAATGATGTTGAGCATTTCTTCATATGCTTCTTGGAAGCTCTTACTTCTTCCTCTGAAAAATATCTGTTCATTTAGGTATCCTATTAAGAGTTTTCTTTAGTATTTAATTGTACCTATAAAGTTATTTGAACATAATAAATATTTTAATAATTATGTTAATTCATAAATATCCTGTTTCTTTCTCCTTACTATCATATGTATTTGATATTGAAACTGAATTAATTTTTTCCCACTAAAGTCTCACATTTTTGTTGATTTCTTTTAAAGTATATTTTTTCTGCTGAAAATAGAATTTTCCCCATCTTAACTAAATTATTTTTCTTTTTAACTGAATTATTTATTGTTACATTTTATATACACATCACAATCACACTCAACATTGGTAATTTGTACCAGTATATGACATGAATTAATTCTCATCTTTACTCATTTCCCAGCCCACACTACAACCTCCACACCTCTTATATATATGCTTTTTTTTATAAGATCATATTTTCTCTTTCACCTCATTACTTTCCACTACCGCCCTCCCCTTGAAACAACTAAATTCTTAGTGGTATTTTTGTAAGAACTCTTTGTAGTGTTAGATATTTTTCATGTATATACAAATTTTATTAATCTTCTGTCCATTCCATATATCTTGTTTAATTTTCATACATATTTTTAGAGAGGTATAAATTTGTTTCATGAATTTTGAAATTTGAAATTTCTGAAATATTAATAAAGAATAAATGTCACTGAAGGAAAATCTGTTTACTTAGAATTATATTTTTCCAAGTCTGATCTACAACAAATAAGAACAAAATAATCCTGTGGAATTTATAAATAATGAACAGCATAAAGTCCATGAACATAGTCACTAAATAATGAAGTATGAACAGATATGTAGTATTATTAGGACAGCATATTAAAAAATTGTGGTAATTTCACAGTTTTTTTAAAAAAAATTCACATTTAAAAAACAGGAAAGTTATTTTAAAAGAACTAGAAATTATTCTATTATGTAATTGTGAAAATATTAATTTGGCAAAATAAAGTCTTTATTTCTATAAATCAAAATGATTATGAAATGCTTTCTAATTTATCATTTCATAGCTTTTAATACTAGGTAGTTTCTAAACACAAAAAAGCAACTTACAACAATGAACTAGTATGCATGTTTGAAAAAACTGGAAATATGTTTTTAACAGTTCTGAAGACTGAAAACACTTATGTATAAAAACATGGATGATGTTTTGTTCTTATAGCAGTTACTATGGCTGATGGAAAAGAAAGAAATATTCACTCTTTTCAGGCATAAAAAGTATTTTCTGCAATCATCATCCACTTTGGTTGATGTCCCCCCTTTCAGCTATCCTGTGCTTCCCAGAAATATGGCACTTTGCCATCAGAGTCAGTATTATTCTGTAGGTTAACACATGGCCTCCCTCCGAAGACATCCGCGCTGAACTGAGGGGCCAAGAGCTCTGCAGTGCCGAAAGGTGTTGAAGAACAAGATCCTTAACACAATGCCTTCGATGAGATCGAGATAAGGGATCTCTGAAAGAGGTGAAGGAATAGCAAGAAGAGTGCAAATCCAGAGCCTGTGTGTGATAATACAAGGTTAGACATTTCCAAGAATGAGCAATTAAGAGAGTCAAGATTATGGACTTAGATGGTGAAATTATCACATGTGAAAGACTATTTACCTTCAGAGTGGAATATGCTATAAAAAGTGGTTGTATTTACATTAAAGCCAAGATTATATGTTGTGTCTTCTTCGATAAAATGTCTATTCATTTTAAGTATTGGAAGGAATTGGTCTGGAGGAATGAAGTTGGGATAGGTTTGAAAGGAAATATGGTTTACCCAAGTACCTTTATTTATGTATATAGAACAGAGAAAAAATGGATACAAAGATGAGCCAGTTTTGACAGTGAATTGTGATTTTTAACTTGAGGCTCCTTCAATTGATTTTCACAGAGGGAAGTTCTCAGCAAACTTCAAATATTATATATATATATATATATATATATATATATATATATATATATATATATATTTGTACATATATGATATATGTCCTGATATGATTTCATTTTTTAAGACAAAACAGTATTTTTGAAAGCAAGAGAAAAATCATCACTTTTTCTTTAAGGATTGACTATCAAAAAGTAATGTGTGTTTTCAAAGATTTTGTTGCTCTTGTGGTCCACTATTCTACCCCATCCTCAGGAAAGAAAGCACTTTTCCCTTAAAGTGATACATTGTTCTGTTGTCGTTCCATGAAGATTAACAATAATTGTAGCAACAATTATTATATTTAGTTCTTGTTGTTGTTTTGTGGTCCTAGGGATTGAACTCAGGACCTTGTGTTTGTCAGGTAGAATCATGGCGCCACTGAGCTACATCCCTGGATCAGCAAAAATTGTTTTGGTTCATGCATGGTGATGGAAAGGTAAAACAATTATTTCCTTGTTAAGTGAAAACCTGATATCTACAAACTACTGTATTAGATCCTGGAAATATTAATATCACAGGTTGTTAACTATTGAACCGTGCATACGAGAGACTTTTCAGATGAAATTGAAATACAAAGATACTTTCTAATTTTAAGAGCTCCTGATTTCAATGGAAAGTATTAAATAAAATATTTTTGTGTATTTATTAACGACTGAAAAAGTCAAGTACACTAAGAATTAGAACAGGATATAAGACGATCCTGGGATGATTCCAGTACCTTTTATTTACCCATGGGTGGATGATCTGCTTTGTGAATTATTCATGACTAATTTGGAATCTCAGAGCTGAATTGCCCCATTGCCTGGTTAGCTCTGAGGCCTTTTCCTCCCACCACCCAGCTGGTGTGTGCTCGGGGAAGACAAACTCTTTTTAATACGAATCCAAGCAAAACACAATTAGGAAAGCAAATGTGCTGGAAAAATAACAATATCATAAATTACAAAGCCAAATAAGAAATATTTGAATGTCACCTGCTCTTTTGAAATATCCAACTATAGCTTCTATGATGTTACGTGATTGAGTTGGACCAATCATATCGCAAAGAGATCTCTAATCTGTAAAAGAGATAAACTTCATCTTCCTTTGGTTTGAGCCAGATAATTGAATTGCAGAGTTGGACTATTTCAGAGAAGTGCTGCCACCCTGATTCCTTTCCAACGGCCTCCAGCTTCTTTCGGGCATAACACAACCATCTAGCAGGAAGAGCTAGGCCATAATTTGCAGCTAGATTTCTCTTCACTACTGAAAATGCACCCAAAGCTAAAAAGAAGCTCATGCCTACTTTTCAGAGTCTATGGAGCTCTCATACCATCACAGCCCACCTCCCCTCGTATGCACATGGGTGTGCACATGTATTTTCGTGGCCCATCTGCCGGATACGAGGTATATATAAAGTTAACCTTCCTCAGAAAAGAATCAGCCACCAGATTTATATTTCTCTATACGCACGTAAACTTTGAAAGGCAAAACAATGAACTACCACTTTTTTCAGAGTTCAGGAAATAACCAGGTTTTCACGTGATAAGATAGGGGTAGTTTTGCATTTTAACAGCTGAGTTAGTATCTATGGATACCATGGTTCTTTCAAAGGAATCACATTCTGTCACACTCATGGACACTGAACCTGTAGTCAAATACCTGAGAGTTTTTAGAAAAGTTGTATCCAAATGATTCACTTCCTTAAAAATCAAAACTTGCACACATATAATATATGCATTTCCATAAGATTTCCATTGTGTAAGAATATCCATATTAAAATTAATATTATTATTTTGAAAGGTTGTGAAAGGTATGTAAAAAGTATTAACATGTCACATAAATGAACCAGTTCTCCAAAATCAGTGTAATCAATGCATACTGCAAACCTGTAATAAAAGTAAATTTTTAAAAAACGTATGTTCAGGGCTGGGGATTTAGCTCAGTGGTTCCAGTGCCTGTCTTGCAAGCTCAAGGACCCGGGGTTGATCCCTGGTTAACCACATACAATACTGGGTATGGAGACTCACACCCAGCAGCAATCAGTACCACATACCACAGTTCCTGGGGTGGTGGCTCACGCCTGTAATCCCAGCACTTGGGAGGCAGAGGCAGGGGGCTTGCTGTGATGTGAGTTGGAGGCTGAGCTCAGGGCCAGCCTGAACCACAAAGCTAGACCCTGTCTCAAAAAAATTAAGTTCATTGCTAAAAATTATTATCTCTGAAGGCTATTTTATTTTTATTTCTCATAAATCCGCATTACTTTTCTAAATAAATGGGTAAAATATATCTAGTTGTGTGGATAATTTTACTATATATTTAAATAAGTAACCATTCTTTATTGATAATATATTTAATTCTTGTCTTTAAGTTCATGTTTCTTAAGTAACTGTTAGCTGTGGCAAGCAGATTTTCACTGAGTCTCATGATATAAGGATCTGAAACGAAGTATATTTTATACTTTTCATACAGTTTTCCTTCTTTTGAAATAATGTTCCTAAAAATTATCATAACCTATTTTCAATAAATCAGTCTGCTCCTGCAGAAAAATAATTATACTCATTTTGATCTGTTGAACTAGCTTCATATTTACAAAAAATAATGAAGTGTTGATCAGAATATGGCATCTTCTGTGGCTTCCTAATCACCAGTTTCATCAATTCAGGCCTTCCTTTTGCTGACCCAACATACATCTACTTAACTAATGAGTTATGGACCTTTTAGAGTCTACTCTTCTCTCTATAAAATTCTCATCAGAATACATCAAATATCTTTCCTATTTAGATTTTTTTTTTCCTTCTTGCATCTACACATTTTATTTTTCTGGTTGTTCAAAGGAACCATCAGCTACATGTATGTCCAGTTCACCTAAGTTAATTTGAAAACTATTCTAATTGGAATTTTAACAGAAAAAAATTCTCATTAAATAATTGCAAATTTTAATGTTATTTTTTTAAACAACATTGAAACAGAGGATATGAAAAATATGAAGACCTAAAGATATAATGAAGTGTCTTGGGCTCCATCTGATTGGAGGCCAGAAAGGTGAAGAAATATGCATAAAATGACACAGCCAATTAGGATAAGATTACTATTATATCTATTCTTACATAAGTTAGTAATTAAAGTCATGATTAGAAAATACAGGAAATGTAAATACATATATGTATTTTATTAACATTGAAGCAAAAACAACCACTGTCTCAGTGTAGTACCTTATACTGGATATATTCTGGGCCAGACAGAGTAAATTAATTGAAAATTGGTAAAATATGAATGAAGTCTAGAGGTCCATTGACAGTTATGGATTTATGTTCATTTCTTAAATTTGACAACTGTATCACAAGTAAGTTGATCACATTAGATAAAAGTGAGTAAGGGATATGCAGGATATTCTATAGTGCTTTTGTAACTTATCCAGAAGGATAAAACTTTCTAAAATATAAATTACAATTGTTTTTATGATAATTCAGGTTAGCACATATTCTAGAAATTTAGGATTCCATTTACCTTAAATATTTAAAAAGAGTAAAATTACTCAGATTTCCTTTATGTTCAAATTACATCTTCATTCTGAGGTCCAATTTCTTTTCTTCTTTAGCGATGGCAGAAATTAGGCCCCACAGGAAGTAGATTAAGATTTACATGCAGCAAGGTTTAGGGGAGAGAGTGATTGGGAATTCTACCTGTTACAGAGTAAGGGAAGCAGGAATTGGCACAAAAAATGTGAGCATGCAGTGCAGTTATAACGGAAGCCTCAACACATTTAGTGGGAATTCCTAAATCAGGGCAGCCCCAGAAGGTGTTTCAAACAGATACAGCCTTTTAGATTTATATCACATCCCCAACAATGCTGGCATATGACAGCACTTCTCAACTAAGGGAAATTTCTGGGGAGGGACTCATCTGTGAGTTCTCAGCAGGCAACACCCTATGGGGAACAAACTGCGGGAATGAACATCTTGATTTTAATAAAAGGAATCTGGATTGTGTGCTACCATAACCACGGTGCTAAAACTACCTCTTGAGTCCAGTGCTTAAGCACTGGATGAGTGTCAGATTAAGTAAGGAGGGCAATTGCAGAGGATACAGATCGTCAAAGTCCTCCAAGTTTTTCTTTCTCACTTTAAGTAGTTCTTTTGCGTTTTTTTTTCATGTTTGCACTTGTAATTATCTGTATACTTCATATTATCTATTCCAACATGTTATGGGTTGAAAGGAAACTTACAGGAAGACTGTTGTAAGTAGGCTAGTTTGGTTCTTTAAGGCTTGGGATTTTCAGAAGTGTGAAATACAGACAGTTCACTGAGATAGCCTATCCAAATGAATAATAAATCCCCATTACCACCCCAGCCCCCCCATTTCCCAAGTCACTCCATCAACCTCAAAATCTTATTAACCTTACACATCAAACTTAAATGTGTAATATGAGTTAGCAAGGGTACATCAAGGGTCTTGTAAGACTTCACCTGGAACACACTTCCTCTAAGGCCAGTGCAGCAGAGCTAAAGAATGGAGGAGACTCATCTTTTTTAAATGCCCAGAACCAGAAGGAACACTCCTGCTGAGATCTAAGGCTCATCACATGATTCTGACCTAACTGCACAGGAATTTAGGAAATGTAAAGGCATATACGAAGCACCGACACATCCTGGCAACGCTGGTTAGTGAACATTCTGGATTATTCATATACAGCGTTCTAACACAACAACAGCAACAACAAGACTCAATTTGTGTGTCAATCTTCTTTATTTCACTCTTGGGTAGAGTCTTCTCCATCATATAGCTTCTCTCAGCAGAAAAATACGGTCAATCCTTGTACCATGTATATTTTTATATTAGCTATATTGGTTAGGGAAGGAACAACTTGAACATTTCGACGGTTAACATTTTTAAGGACACACATAAAAAAAAAAACCCTTTGGTGAGTTGCATAATCATGGGAAGGCAGAAATTTCATTTTAAAACTCTTGAATCTATTATGGAAATTAGCCTTACAACTCTAAAATCCTAGACTTAAAATATCTAGGCAGGGATATTTTATATGCTGGTGGCTTTATAAGAAGCCACAATGTCTTAGGATAAATAAGATATGTAAAAATTGTCGGCAAATATCCAAGCAGTGCATTAGTAAACAGCATCAGAGGGGGAGGCTTGGTACAGAGGCATGCATTTCCTTACCATATGGTCCTAGTTCTTCAGTGAAAATGTTTGCCTTTCTGGAAGAATAATTCTTCTCTTCCCTGTTAATGGTAGTGCAGATCTCTTTTAAAATTAGAATTACCATTTGTCATAAATACTGGTCACCAGAACATGAGTTTTTATTACACTGGCATAAATCTGTAGCTAAAATGCTGGGCTCTAGAGTCAGAACACCACAGTACAATTCTGCTTCAGCCACTCATTGTTCGAGACTGATGAATTCACTTCTGTGTGACTAGGTTTCTTCATCTGTGAAATGAACATAATGTTATTATCTAATGAATTGTGAGAATAAGATGTTTAGTTTTTATAAAAGCTCATTTCAACATTTGGGATATAGTGAACTTTACATGTTTGTTATTGTTATCACTATTTTTTAAACCACAGGTAAATAACAAATTGGTTTTAAAATGGGAAGCCTTGTAATGAAGAATTTGAGTCCACTGTAAGTCTTATAAAAATAATACTGTTATAAAATTTTTTATGCTAAAATAATTGTCATGAGCATTAGTCACTCTTTTCTTGCTCTGCAACTTTCTTGGTCAGAAATCCAGTTCAAAGGAAAATGTTAGCGTATTATATTTATTAACTAATGTATTTTCTCCCGTGATATCAATTCAAGCCAAAAGTTAAGGAAGATAAGAGGAAAACGTTCTTCTTTCTGCATATTGAGTTCTGCCTGACCTTCTCCCACTCCTATACACATAACACATGCCTGCTGTTTCTCTCCAATGAATTTTTTCCCACTGTGGCAGGAAACTGAAAGGCTAAGAGTTAAGGGAAGAAGAAATTCAAAACTTGAAGGATGTGGAGACCTGAGAATGGATGGAAAACAAGGAATTGAAATGAATGTTACAGAGGGCAACTGCTTCTACCCACTCCTCCAATGTCCTGTAAGGTTCTCTTCTGCAATGGAAGAAAAGGATGATCAAAGTATTTAAAGGTTTAGAATTTCCAGTTGCTGTAGATAAGACTTGCTTGATCCTATAAATGTGTAATGGACATTGGAATGCTCATGAATATTGTCAAGATCTTGTGGCATCTGAAAGCCACAAGCACACAGGCTCCACAACGTAAATGTTAGAGCAGTACTGTGTTTCTCTGAAAGTCATATTGAAACTCCAAGATTAGATTTCTCCGAATGTGACTGTATTTGAAGATGAAAGGTGGTTCAATTAAAATGAGATCATTATGGTAGGTCCTGACACAAACTGACTAGGGCCCCCTAGTAATGGGAGATTCAGAGATGTTAAGCGATGTGAAACTTCAGGGAGGTTACTCTAGAAGGAAGCTACCTGGAGGCCAAAGGGAGAATGGTCTCAGGAGAAACTTAACTGTGGACTTGCACTTCTAGACTACAGAACTATGAAAAAATATATTCCTTCTGCTTCAGCTACCTCGCTTGTGGTACTTTGCTACCTCAGCTCTAGCAAAGATGTACACTATATTTTTGGATTTTAAAAATGCTATTGACTTCTATTTAAACACAACAGCTTTGGTCTTGCCAATTTGTAGAAATATTAATCTTTAATTTGCCCACCGACCATCCCATTCCAATCTAACTACTTACATTAAAAGATCTTAAGAAAGTAACATATATGCACATTGGTGTCAATTCAGAAATATCTTTTCTGGAGTTGTTGCTACATTGTACCTCTCAAATTCATTCTCTCCATATCCTTCATTCAGTGAATGTTGGTGCTGGTGGAGAAGAGAAGAAGCTAAGTGGAAAATTATACAGTTTATTGGTATACTTTAGAAAATATTCTTAGTCTAAAACTTTAAGGTAGTGAAATCAGTCACATTAATTTTATTTAAAATCTATCACACACTTTATTCATAATAATTTTTAATTTTGGAAGAAGTAAGTGCTGTGGAACTTGTACTTAAATTATCATTCTTTGCCCCCTCTTTTATACTCCCCCGAGTTAAGTTTATTAATATCAAAGATTTCTATTCATTCTATGTAAATTTACTAAAGTCTGTTAAATCTCCTGATTGCTGACATTTTAGAGTTTTATACACTTTTTGTCTCTCTTTTGACAAATCACACACATATCTTCAGGGACTCTTATTACAGAGCTAAGTACATTGTCTGACAAAAGCTGAAGAATTTTAATAGATAAATGACAAATTTTAACAAAGAGTTCTAGTGAGTTAATTTCTGAAATCATTTACTGTATGTATAGAAAGGTGGCATAAGTAATTTGGTGAAGTGCAGGTTTTCTATATGTAAGTGAAAAGAAAAATTTATCATACATAGACTAGATAAGATTCACTACTTGCTGGATAAGTACAAAACAAATACACCAAAACAAAAATAGCCATTACTGTGTTTATTAGGTTCTATTTTCCTGAACAACAATAAAATGCCATCTTGGGATGTGTAGTTTCTATCATTGAGATTGTTGCATTAGTAGTAAAAAGAACGAACTGAAAAAGGTCATGTTCAGTCGAAGGAGAAAGTACTATAAAATCAAGGATATCTTATATTGCAAATAAACAGTCCATGTAATTTAAATGCATGCCTATAAATAGTTTTTCTTTGAGTATTTAGTTTACTTAGTGTCGTTCCTATGCTGGAGCACGTATGTGCGTGGGTTTGCATGTGTGTGGTGTGCACACAGAAGGATATATTTGATCACATCACTGCATGATCTGTTCTCTGCAGGTGCTGGAAAAGGTCAAACAGAGAAAAATCATCATTGCAAAATGAAGTAATTTTCTTCTTTAGGAGCCCCTGATATAAACAGACTGATGAACACAACTCCATCCTTACTCACCCACATGACATCACACACAATCACGGCGAAGTGTTTCGATCTGCCAAAGCCTGAAGAGTCACTACCAGATTGTTGCCTGATTGGTACATAACCCCAAATGATATTTCCTTCATAATTAGTCAGTGATTATTTCTCACAATTTCTAGGCCCTGTGGGGCCAGGTCAAAGATAGTGAGCACTGAACCAGGGTTGGAGTTTGCCAGTTCTGAAAATGAGCAGGCTATGTTGGTAATAGAGCGGCAACATTGTCGAACATTTTTTCAACTGAAGAGCAAAAAAATTAAATAAATAAATAAAGTGAAATAAAATACATTGAAGGCAGATATTTCTTATTTTAAAATCAGAAATTGCATATCACATTCGTTGGAAAGAGAGGATTTGTCAGCATGTGGTACTTAATCTTTGTTCATAATTTATGCTCATGTTCAAGACATTTTTAAAATCCACTTTCTTTCAGGCTTCAGTATTGCTGCCAGGCTCCCTTCACTGCCAGTGAGGCAGCAGCTTTGAGTGTACGGAGGCCTCACGGAGGATTCACCTTCTGAGTTTTCCCACCCGAGACATTTAAGGAGGAATCTGGACCCAATCTGGTGCATCACAGCTAACAGCAAGTGAAAAGGACTGAAAAAACCCTGCTGGTGTACACATTATTCTTGAGGGAGCAGCCAATAGTTAAGAAGTTTGAAGTTTTTCTTTTAAGGAAAAAAAGAAAAATATTCATAGCTCAAGAATCTTCTGAGTATCTTGAAAAAGAGCTTTCTGTAGTTACATGGAGAAAGGAATCATTTTAGTTAGGGATTAGAGTATGAGTGATGTAATGTACACCATTTATTACAAATACGGTTGGAAGAGTATGGGGGATAGATCACCTACCCTGTAGCTTTGGATAATAACTTCTTGTACTTAGATTTTAATCTCATAGATCATTTATTTTATAACTGCTCTGAGCAGAAGGACAGACCTCAGTTTTCTTGACCTAATGAAAAAATAAGATGGAAAATTTTGGAAGCTGAGCTCTAGCCCGATTTCAGCTTACTCCAGTTTTTTGTTGTGGTTTCAATGTCAATATCCTTATCTGATTAAACACTAAAATATAACCAAGAAAATAAAAAGTTTAACAGCATAAACCTCCCCGAATGTGAATGGATCAAAACACCATCCGTGTCACTTGTTATTAAAAACAAAAGGAACTTGCTGTATATTTCCTCCTGCATCTTCGTTTTCATATGAGATGTTAGCTAACATATTTACAAGAAATCTATGGTATCCTGTCACGAACTACAGTTCTATTAGATCTGTTGGCATTCTTTTAACAAATTTATCCTGGCAATTTTTTCAGTCCATAGATTTTTGCTCAATAGCAAGCTGCACCAATGTTTCAGAGTCGAAGAGTAGTTTTCAGTAGCCTGAACTTTTAATTGATTGGAGCTGTGCTCAGCTTTAATCCATCTCAGCACATGACTTGGAAAAGAGATGTTCTATCAGATTCAGTGCCCCAAGCTTCTCTCTGTACACCCAGAGGGGGAAAAGTTTTCAGACCCAGCTAAGGTCAGGATTTAACCCTTATTTGGATGTTATTGTGACTGTAGAGGAAAGAATGGCAATTTTCACAAAGGAATGGGTCGAGACCCAGGGAAAACCAGGAAGGATTTTGGTGGGGGTTGTGACTCTTCGCTTAATCAGATACGGGTTTAATGGCTTGGAAACGGATTTCAACTTACTCTTTATAAAATTCAGTGCTGAGTCACGGAAGAGCCCAAGTTGACAGCTTCAAACAAAGA